>JAKTTW010000057.1:0-75164 GCA_030560525.1 Diutina catenulata
TTTTTCGTGAATTAATTACACTCGTGCAGCAGATAATGCTCATATTTCTGCGTGGAAGCCAGGGGCATGATAGTAACTGGTGGACCATTAGTTCTCAATGCCAATGCAGTAGACTCCCCCATAAGGCTACCTTGACGGCTTTGCCTGCTCAATAGCTTGTGAAGTACTTATTGCCAAGCATAACGAATACTGGAGTCCACTGGGCGATTAGTTAAGTAGTTTCATACATCGAACCGAGATATATTCTAGTAATTGGAGGACGCAGAGTTTACCAATTTCATAGTTCACCTTTTCCGAAGTGAGTTCAGTATCCAGAGCTCGCTTCGTGGCAAGGTTCTTGAGTTTGGGACGGACATATCCCTTTTGAACTAAAGTTGATAACTTGTTGCGCAGGGGCATCGTAAATGATGAAACATTCTGGTAATTGGCGTGGGGTGGACGCTGAGAAGGGCTGAATCGGATAAGTTTCTCACGATGAGGAATACCGCCTTCAATCAATTTATCTAATTTCGTGGTCTCATTTCGATTGAACTTTGGTGACAATGAAGGGGAATGGGGGAAATTAGCTAAATTTTCTTTTCATCAGTACGAACAAAAAAACCAGCTATTTCTATCTGGTTGTGAATGGTCGTACTGTCATGCGTGTCTAAGTATCCGCAAAGTCTAGTGAAACTGCGAATGGCCTATTGAATCGATTATCGTTCATTTAGTAGGACTCGTTATATGATATTTGAACTAACACATATCATTTTTTATCTGTCCTATAAACACCCACAATAACTTGTGGACCCTTAAGGCGCCATTTCAAACCTCTGTCTTGCCAACTTTCGATGGTATTTTGTTTTCAGGGGACAACTAATGAAGTTGGACTTTGAAAAGGAAGAGCCTGAGAATCGATTACATATTCTAGGAAGAAAAAATGCACAAAATTACTCCACATCTACGTTTGGATTATAAGTGGAAAATTGACCCTTCCTAAGCTCTCCACGACATGAGCAGATATGCCAATGAACCGCAATTTTACTTTCCTTCGAGTTCAATTTTTCGCTACGGGGGTTGAATTCCCCAACAAGAAGAATATACCCCGTCGTGTTCGGAACCAAATGCAATACACGTTTGTGACGTTGGAAGCTGATCTTGAGAGAATCACTCGTTTGTCCATCATCTCATTTTCAGAATTCAATGATCCACGCGTCTACAAAACGTGTGACCACAGAGAGTTAAACTACATCGAAAAAGGCTTCCCTTAGCTGCCAAAGTATATCACACTCTCAAATTACGCAAAAACAGCCTTCTCCGGTCGACTGCTGAATTTCTCAGGGTTGCCCTTGAGTTACCGCTTCGGTTCGGATCGCGATCCCTCAACCAGTGGTATACGAAAACTTTACCTTTAAAAATTTGAATATTCGTTCGAGAAAGATGAGCATTTTTAAGCACCATAATAGACCCATTGATCAAATCAATGAAGAGAGAAATCGCAAACCTTTCATTTGCGTGAGCCTGATGAATAAACTTTTTCCACAATTTTTGCAATTGCACTTAAAAAATGGTCCTTGGACAAAAAGGAATGGATCGGACGTTATTCGCATTGTTCTACCCCAGTGCTCTGTTTTGACCCCAAATCAATATGGATCTATCGCATAGCTCATATTGAGCAGCCCATAACGGACAGGGTGTGCTCTTGAATGTAAGTTGTCCTTGAAGGAAAGTACCCCACAAAACTTGTCGAAGCTGTCATCTACAAGAAGTACAGCCCACTTGCTTACATCTGCTCAAGGCTCCAAGTATGTGCATTGGGATTCACTGTTCTATGACTCGTGCGAAACTTTTTCAAGTTGCAAAATGTTCTGTTGAAGGCCAATTTCTCTCCACGTTTCTGCACTGACCTCACGAGGTTTGGATGCTGCTCAAAGGGACCTCCACAAGTTTATTCTTCTCTCGCTCAACATTTTCGGCTTATTCAATCAACCTACTTATACTAAACTAGTCAAGGCAATGCCGCGGCTTCACAACTTAGTACTCGTAGCCTTGATGCTCCATGCATTTTGCCTCATTCTGCCCCATTATTCACTTTGGAGGTGTGTCAGATTACGAACAGCCGAATCCTTTTTACACTGCTTTCAGCGCTTTCTGCTCTGATCGCACATTTTGGGTGGATGGAATTACCCATTGGGACATACCAGCGGTCAAGACTCCAAAGAGTTGAATCGAATTTCTAATTATGGGTTACCCTTAACGGCAGAGCTCCGCTATTTGCATTAATAACTCAAAATGATGAAAAACACCTCCCTGTAAGACTGCTAGTGATGGAATTGTACCCCTTTTGGGATACAATGAATCACACGTCCATCTTGCCAACTCCTCCATTGGCTTAAACTTCGTTATTTGTACCAACTTTTGGTATGTCTCCGATACGGAAAACTCCGAATAACGAATTCTTTCACTATAAAAGACCATTAGCTAGCTACGTACAAAACAACTTATTTGCTATTATATTCCGACACTTATTGTGTATTAACTTTGAATAGACAAGTGAAGAGATAGAAATCGATAGGTTCAATGAACTAACCAATCATACCGCTTACCACTGCTAAATGGTCTTCCACCCACGGTGTTACCTCTCCGGCGATTGGATGTTCCTCTCCCGGACCCGTCAACTCGGCCACTGGCGATATCTCATTCCATCACATATTTTCGATTATGTATTGGAATTACCCAGATCTGGACAAATTGACCTCGATCGAAGTAGAGCTCACGGCTCAGCTACGGCATCTAGCCGGTGGCTGCAAACGTTGCGCTAGCGCAAGAAGAAATAAACTCATAATTACAAAAAACTTCACTATTGGGAAGACGTCTGGTTGCTGACACGACCGGAGGTAGTCGAGCGGTTCAGCAAGACAGAATTGTCGTTCGCGAGAGAATTCTGCTGGGGAGGAGAGGGCTGAGACAAAGTTGTTGTCTTGAGCGGTTCTTTCAAATCAATTGAGTTACAGTAGAGGTTCGTACGGGGCAACGTCGGTGTGGGCGGGATACTAAATTGCAAGGGTAATTCATTTCTGTATTATTAAATGTAAATTTTGTGTAACCACGAGAGAATCTTCCGCTAAGCGTTTGCAGCCATCGGCTAGATGCCGCAGCTGAGCCGTGGGGATTACTTCGATCTAGAATAATTTGTCTAGATGAAATTCCAACAGATAGACGACAACCCATTCGACGCCTTAGATCCGAGACATGTCAAGCCACTTCAACATAAAAAAACAATCGATCAATTTTAGCGGAATCACCACATAAACTGGTTCGAGTATGGAATAAAATCGCAAGATGAAATCGCTTAACGTTGGGATTACCAGAATGAACACCACCCTATATAATGTTGACATAGATTTTCCACACTAGTCGCTTGTTGTATCAACTTATTGACCTGCGTAGGCACGTCTAACTCCTTTAAGCGCTTGATGTCATTTCCTGTCAACTTATCAGCAATGCGCTTCAATACTAGCAACGCACGAGCGTTTCGTAACTCATGCTCATTCTTCTTAGTTAGAGAAGCTGCTTCCGTGTCGTCAATCTGACCACGTCGCAACAAGTCTGACACATTGATCTGCGGCACACGAATACCCGATGCTTCAGCTACAGCTTTAGTCGGAAAGTCAAAGCCCCAATTAATCAAAGGGTCGTACGCAAAGGCCTCTAAAATGGCCATCAAAGATTCTTTGTTATCTCGGAGAACACGCATTACTTGTTCACAAGTAATACGGAAAGAACCTTCAATTCCGCTGACCTCCATGGCGTAATTGAGCATTCGAGTTAGTCGGAAGGGGACCTTCTCAGGGTACTTTTCGCGCAAAATTGCGGCCTCAAAGCAGTCTCCAAAATCAATATGTACAACCATGCCAGTTATACGATCAAGCATTAAATTCGAAGGATGCCTATCTCCAAGACCCAAAATGTACCCCACCATCAGCATTACAGCCAAAGAGCGAGTGTACGTCGTACGACGATCCAACCACAGCTCAGAACTTTTAGATTTAAGCCACAAAACCTTGTACAAATCTTGACCACGCGTGTTGTCAAGTGCGCCAGTAAAAACCTCGACTTTTTGTAGAAGTGTCAACAGATCATAATCAGGTGCCATTTGCAACATAATGCGGTGTTCAATGTTCAAAAAAATCTTACGCAGCTCGCGGTACTCGCGTATCAAAACATGGAAAGTGTCTGAATTAGGCACCCAACCTAATAGGCCAACTTTTGGACTAAGCGGAATTGCCGGATACTTCTGTATATCCAAATGCCGCTTGAAACACTCAGGATCATTTGCCAACAAAGTGTTTACGAGGCCAAATAGTTGCATCACCAAATTGTCTTGACGTATATCCTCGTGACCTTTGAGAACGTACCGATAGGCGTTGCCGTCCAGTCCTTGGCACGAGAGATCACGAGGTCGCTGCTTTGATGAAATAACGGAAAGCACGGGATCAAATTTCGCAATACGAATAATCGGACGTCCGGCACGGTACGTACCAGGCACGGCAAGATCAAAATTCCTAGCTTGCTCGAGCTTCGGCGAAACATACTGCAATTCTAGTTGCTGAATCAGAGGAAGCGACCGGTTGATGCGGCGGAAGACATTGTAGTATATATCCCAAGCCTGGTTCAAATTCGTTATATCTTTTGTCCGACGAAAGTTGAGAACCCATTCATATGCATCTCCAAGTTCGCGACCATAGATCAGGGCAAACGCAGCTTCACGGCTGGTTTCAGCACCACGAGCCATCATCTGATGGAGAGGCTCTAACACCTCGAACATTTTATCCGTATTGTGATCACCAAAGAAAAGTCTCAGTGCATCTTCAAGACCTTCGTACCACTGCTCGTGCCACAAAACCGCAACGCGAATAAGTTCATGAGCCACAAGCTCCGCCTGCTCAACTAAATTCGCCAGATGTAACTTCATTTTATCCACAATCGATTCAGCTGCTTGCTTGCGCAGCGCCAGATCCAGAGTCACTGCGACAGCAAGTGGGTATACTAATGCCTGGGGATGCGCTTTTCCGAGATCTGATAAAAGTCCAAATAGTGATCTCAGCACCACCGGGTTTGGTTGATGAATTTGTGAAATGAGTTGAGGTACCACTTCGAGCCAGGTGTCAATCAGAACCATCAGAAAACCCTCCGCCATAGCGGCGGCCGCGTCGGATTGTCCGCCATATTTGAACCAAAGGGTAAGCAAGCGTAGAATATCCTGAAGTGACGAACGAGCAGCGCCTGAAAGAGATATCAGGTGGAAGAACCCACGTATCGAAGGTACTACATGACGTTGAACCACATCAATAGGCACACTGCTAGGCGTTGGCATTGTTTTCGACTCCGCGTCCTTATCGCTTTTATCGCCAGGGTCTTCATTTCCGCTGAAACCAGGCGACGTACCTGCGTATAATGATATTACCTCGAAGTTTGCAAGCGCCCAATTGTGCCAGGCTTTGTACCATCGATCATCGAAATGTGTGGCCAACAAATAAGCACCTAAAATAATTTCAGAAGTCTCCGTCCGCCATGAACTGTTAAGAGCTATCTGCCACTCTCCCTGTTTCAAAAAACATCTAGCAAGTAATCGAGTATACTCTTCCACATGCTTTTTCAGAGGTATGCCACGTCCTTGCTGAGGCAATGGTTGCGTTATCAAATCATTGGGGTTTAGCCCCAAATCCTGCGACATCCGCGTAGTGAAGTCGACCAAGTGACGGAGAGCTTCGCGTTGCTGACCCTTAGCCCACATATACTTGAGTTGAGCGTATACCACTTGTGGTGGGGCTCGACTGGGATTGTCAGCTGTGCCTGTATCCAACAACATGTTGAGACTCTTTTCAGCGAGATTAAGTCTTCCCAGCTTGCGGCATAGATTAGCAAACTTGATCCACATCTCCATATCTTGCTTAGGCTTAATAACTAATGCCCTTACCTTGAGCATCCGTTGCCAAATATCAACATGGCGTTGACAACCAAGAAGCCTCCGATTCCAAGTTTTCCGCATTGCTGCACGCTTATCATGGCCCTCAACGGATTGCGGAAGGGTCTTGTAGGCAATGATCTCTTCTAGTTCCGAAAGCATTTGTACTCTTACCATCACACCATATGCACGCGCATACAGTTCGGAAACAAGCGCCGTAATCTCTGTCACCAAAAGGTCCCTCGCTCTGATGATGTGAGTTTGCGCAGCCTCAAAATTATTACGATGAAGCAGTAGAATCGCATTAAAAAAGGCTCTATCTGGCAGCTCTCGCTTCATCACTGCAATGCAAACATCCATACGATCCCATTGACCAAGACCCCAAGCAGCAGCAGCAGCAAGAGGTGCCATACTTCTCTTGATATCCAGGGGATACGCATCATCCCATCGCGCTTTAGCTAACTCCAGCAATTGTTCCCACTCTCCTAACGCATGTAAACAACGCATTTTGCCCAAGACAATATCAATGTTATCAGGCTCAAGTTTCTCTCGAGCCAGATAGGCAGCTAATGCATCATCCCAACGATGAAGTTTTTCATACCAAGTCTCCTTCAATTGCAAATCATGATGAAGCTGTGCATGCTTGAGGATACCCACTGCGGCGTCCAGCTGCTGCAACTGATTATTAATGGCAATTAACAGCTCAATCGTTGGTGTCAGCGGCTCCTCATAAAACTCAAGTTCTTTATAATGGAGCGCCTTCGCGTATGCGTGGCAACGCTGGGCGTATTGACCTAGGGTCGATATAGCTATCGGCAACAGCTTATCATCATGTTCTAAAAATTCAGCAAGATTTAATAAAGTTTGGTGAATCTCAGGCGGGTTATTCGGCAGTGACAACGCAATACAAAATGACTGCACCAATTCCTCTTGATGCTGCAGGTACAATTCATTCCAGCACAGCGTGAACAGAGTATTGAACAACTCTTTCGCCAAAGGATAATATTCAGCGGCTAATGGGGCGCATGCTCGCACAGCATGCGAGGGGGATTGCTTGAGAAGTTCGAGCAGTAGCCCACGGATCCAATCTTGCCAATCCTCCTTTGATTTCCGGGAATGTGTCTCCCACGCCTGACGCAAGACATCCTGTTTCACAGGTAGCTTTTTCAGAGGCTCCAGCGCGTCATAGCCATCACCAGTATGGTTGTCATAATCCTTGTACAAATCTAGGTGCGGTGGAAGAGGATCTCCGCTTACGAGCTTATGCATAAGCTGATCAAATTTGGGTGCGTGAATCTTCTGCTCAACCATTACGTGGCGAATATTTGGGATAAACACTGCAATCTTCAGGCCCGGTTGAAGAAGAAGATACAGCAATGTGGTAATCGTGGTTACCTTGACCTCATCCTGACTGGTCGGCAGAGCCAAAACGACACAAGGCAGTGTGCCATCTAAGACGCGTAATAATGGGTGAATAATATAAGAAGCCATATCTTGCAAGTTCACCAGTTTCAGCAATCGTCCGATCGTTTCAATGGCTGCTTTGCACAAAACCACCAGGTCACCTTTGATCAATTTCACAACAGAAGGAATTACGATGTGCACATACTCATCAATGTTCGTGCCAAAGACAACAACAGCCCGAAGAACATGTAACGAGGGAGCATGGTTGACCAGTTTGTCTTCCGACAAAACCTCCAAGAAAGGGCCTAATATATCGGAAACAAAAGGCTTGAACTCTCCTTCGAGAGCTCGTGCTATACTTTCAACGAGTGTGATTATAGTTACTTGCAAATTCGGTTGGGTGGTTAAATGAACCCCACCAAAATTTTGCTTCACTACAGCAAACATGTCGCCCAAATAAGGGCGAATATGGTGTTTCACAATCGCGACGAGCTCGGTTAGGTGCTGGAAGTAAACTTTGAGCATCAGGGGTTGACATGTTCTCATGGCAGCTACCATTCCAGGAACAACCCGTTCAAGATAGCCCACGCATTTGACACCTAAATTGCGAAAAATGAACATTATAGCAACAACGACCTGAAAATGATATTGCAGAAGCAGGGGATCACGCAAAATTTTCATCAACATCGTGATGACCACAGTAGGATAAAATGTCTCATCCGACAGTGGCGAAGTCCCTGCCATCAATAAGGCAGTGTCAACCGGCGTCGATGACAGCTGATCCAATTCAATCTTCTTTTGGGTCAGATGCTGTTCACTTTCGCGATGTTTATACGGATCAAGTGCACCAAGAATTCCAAGTAAACGAACCGTTTCACGTACAACGGCTTGCAGCGCTTCCAGCTTCAAAATACCCACCAATAAACCGAGTAATTGAGGGTACTGTAAAAACGGCTCAATGACATAACCCGTCGAACTTGCTAGTTGGCCTAATGCTTTGAGCAGCGCATCTCGCTTATGAGTGTTCAGATGGTCGTAAAACGTGTCAATCATAATAGGTAAAATGCGATCAACATAATGAAGCAAATCTTCGCCTGCCACCACAGCCAACTCTCCAATACAAGCAAGGGCTGAGGCAGCAACCAGAGCACTGGCGTCCTGCGCCTTTGCAATGAGAACATCAACTATAGGAGTTGCGTAAGGTCGAGTTAAATCGTGCGAATGCTCGATCAAAAGTCCTAAGAGTACAGCTGCTTCCTCCTTTTTCCGATTAGTGCTGGGAAATTGCAAGCGTGTCAAAAGTTGAATCAACGTTTTCCGAAGATTTGGCACTATCAGGGCAGGATTAATCTGCGATAATCTCCCTAACAATGTGATTGCAACCTTGCGAACGGCAAATTCCTCATCGTGTAATGCAATGTTGAGTAGGCGAACCAGAGAAACTTGAGACAATTGAGGATCAAACAGACGAGCCTCAACTAACAGCTCCAAACCCTCTTTACGGATTTCCGCCACAGGATCTGTCACCGCTACTGTCAATAACTTGTCAAGCACCTCATTCACAATGTTAAGAGAGTTGATGCTTGTCTGGTGCACTATTGGCTCTGCGGCAAATATTTTCGTGGACGTAATAACAGCTTCGCGGCGAACTCTCGGCAGAGCATAACTGAGATAAATTATAGCAACTTTTTGGATGAACTCATAAAGGTGGACACCACCAAATTCAAACCGGGCCAACATTTTCAATGCCTGGACTATGATATGGTTATCAAGCTTGAGATACGAATTGCGATTGGATACAATCAGCGAAACAGAGTTACCGGTATCGCGGGCAATCATAATAAGCCGGTAATCTCGAGCAACCTGCTCATTCATCTGTAAGCCTCCCCCATAAGGCGATCCTGGTGGTTGGAAGCCCTTTCCCAGCAACACCAACAGCAAAAGATTCAAAAGCTTCTGATTGATCGTAGGCGTCAAACTCGGGATATTGGTGGTGAGAGTGTGCAACACTAACTCTAGCGCTTCCAGCAAACTGCAGTTAGTGAAAATCATATCCAAAATATCTCGCAGCAAATGTTTCGTCAATGCGGGACCCACAGCGATCAGAAGTTTTCCAATACAAAAAAAAATCGCAGGTTCTGTTTCCTTCCGCGACGCTTTGAACTTTGAGGAGGTGGGAAGTGTAGTAAGCGCCAGGGGCGCAGGTGCTGAATCGCTTTCACTACTTTCAACGGCCAGGGCTAGAATCAGCTGCACATTCAGATTTGTGGCAAATGTAAGACCTTCTCGAATGTTGTCAAGTATCGGGTCAAGATAAGTTACCATGTGATTACCGACGTCAACTGAGATGTAGCCAATCAGTCTGAAAATAGTCGCTTTCTCACCGTTGGCAGAATCGTTGTAGGACGATCGCAATTTACGTAACTGCGTCAAGTAGTAGTAAATGGTGGGATGCAAGTATTTCTCACTGAACACCGAGGGATTAGCACGGCATAATAAAGGAAACACTTGTGTTAACTCTTGACGGACGAGGGCGAGCTTATGGTTCTTGTACAAACCACAAACTTCATACATAAGCTTGAGCTTGTCAACAACAAACGGATCATTGGAGTAGCGAAGAACCTCACGATAGATCAAAAGACCACCATAGACGGCATCCAGCAGCAGCGTGGAATTGATAATCCTGGCGTCTCCCACTTTCTCCGTAAGTACCTCAGTCGCATGTTGAGCAAGGTTCTGTATCCAATATGCTCGTACAGCAGGGTCACGCTCATTAAGAATAGCAAGAGATTTTTCGAGAGTGAGAGCGGCGTCTTCACGAATGATAGAATCCTTGAGAGCCCCCCACAATACTTTTAATATCTGAGGAACATAACCGAACAAAAGTAAAGGTGCGTTGTCAGCGAGGGCAATAATAATCAAAATAGCAGCATGACGCTTAGTGTCTGCCAGTTTCCCATCTGTTTGTAACCACTCAATTGCCTTTTTTGCTTGAGAATCAACTATATTACCCGCAATCGCTCCACCCGGGGATGCTAAACGTCCTAAAGTACGGGTAGCCTGTCTCATGATTGTCAACTCGTTCAGTACGATAAGCGTCAGTAAGTACCCTAAAATTCGCTGGATTTTCACTGTCTCCTTAATCAGCCCCAGGTCAAAGTTGATGAGGGTGTTAATAGCAGCAATGCCACCCAATTTTTCTGAGGTCTCTTTCAGGTGTAACAATTCGAAGATCATCTTATTGATGTCACTCAGGTACTTTAAGAATTGCTCTTGCGAAAGGTCGCGGGAAATGATTGTAAGGAAAGAGCCCAATTCCACGGCGCTATGATGACGCTCGTCCTCTAAGGGGGACTTAAGCCCGGCAAAGATGGTATTCAAAGCCACCCCATCCACACTCATTTTTAGTTGTGTGTCCGTTTAACGCTTGAATTGATCGCCCAATTCTGTACAAGAAATTCGCGCCGTAAGGTACAGGATAAGACTTCAACAAAGAATGTGGTGGGATGCTCATTCACGAAAATACATACTTACTTAAGGTAGCAGTAGGAGACCTCGACAGCATTCGTTAAGCAAAAGAGTCTTTTCGAATCATGATGAGTGCCGTGTTCTCACGAGTTATATCTAAATCAGCGTAGGTGCACAAACGGACCTCAAACTCGGGGAAGTGGGCACGCACCCCGAAAGCACGAGCTTCATCAATAATCCTTCGAGCTATGAGGCCACGTTCAGCACGGGTATTTCCATCAACAGCCCAGGAAACTACTTTTTGAAGCTGGCGAAATAGCTCGGGGGTGGAAATGCCGTATGTGGATAGGTATTCGCGTGATTCTTCGAATAGTTGGTTGTATTCACACACGTGGCGACAGCACATCGCTACTACCATCCCTTTAAATCGTTCTCGGATAGAAGGTGCCTTGAGTGCTTGGAGAGTAAGATCAGTGGCAACTCCACACAAATGTTTCAGAACGACAACAATTTCTTTATGAGGTTGATCAAGTAAAAAGGCATTCAAGTCGAGGTCTTTGATATCAATTCGTGTGCGCTTGAAAGGCGTATGACAATCGCGTAGTCGATGGTCAAGTTTGAGACGATTCACCCCTCGATCAATCAATCCGAAGCCGTACGATGTAGTGGGAATATCTTGCCGAATTGCTTTCGAGTCATATCGTATAGATTGGTCAATCCAATGCAGTAAATCAGCTTTGCCACAACCAAATTCAAGATAGTAAAATTTGTGATGTAGCAAGTCCAATCGTTTCAAATTGCCAATGAGTGAACCATGTTGAAGTGCATGCTTCGGGTGGTTGAGTTCCTCGATTTTGCAGTCCACGCAGGGATGATTTTCAATCTGGACAGGTAAAGTTGTAAACTCTGTTTTCTGCAATATTTCAAGAATGTCGTCGACTGAGGAAACATCCTCTACATCGGTGAGTTTTAGGATTGAATCGTGGCTTTTCCAGTTAAGATTTTCCACAAACCATGGTGAATGTGTGGGACGTTTCGTGCACACACGTAAATGACGTTTCAACTTAGTTTTCGGTACGGTATGGCTAGGGTCGTAAGGACATGGCACACTTTCGTCCTTGTTTGGTGAATGAACGCGACAGAATCTCACCCCCTTCGGTACCTGCTGCGGACAATGGCGCTTTTTCTTTTCCACAAAGTACTGACAGCGATGAGCAGGTTTCTTTCCCACACCCGTCAATTTAGCACGTTTTGTAATGTGGGGATCCTCACAATCGGTCATCACAGCACTCTTGAATTATTCAACGCGACAAAAAAGGCTGCAATTCGCGCTCTATGCCTATAAAGATGGATCTTCGAAAGTATGCTATATGGTCCCAAGGGGATCTCCTTCGGATGACCCACGGCTTCGAATACTATTGGCATACTCTACTTCATACGTACGCTGACATTCACTCGTTGTATCATATAACACTCAGCTCATCGCGCGGCATGCAGCTATCGCACCTTTAGTTATACCAAAAACCAACGCCTATCGCTTATAGCATATCGTCATGTCGAAGAACTTCTGGAAAGTTGATTACCTAGAGGCCAAGTATAAGGGATTGCCAGCAAGATTCACACATACAAAGAAAATGGTAAAGCTGTCGAATGTACCGAAAAAGCTTCTGGGTTTAAAGGATGAGAAGGAGATCGACGACCTCATCGATAAACTCAAACGAGAAGAATTTGACAAGAAATGGCATGCCGGGAAGATCAAGCTTTTGAAGGCGGTTAAAGCCAAAGGGTCTTGTCCTTTAGATGATCACCTGCTAGTTGTCTCCCAACTTACCAACGTTTTGATGCGGGTTGTTAGTGATGCTAACTTACCCAAATGGGTTAACCTGGAAGCTTCCAACATTATAAATGAGAAGACTGACTTGTACCCAGACAAATTCAACGCATCTCTAGACAATGATCCCCTTACGAAAAAATTCTTATCGAATGTGTGGGTTCTGAAGCAAGCAAGAAAAGCGTTAATTGATATTGAATGGTCATTCAAGATGATCCAAGGCAACATCAGTCGAGAGGATCGTGAGAAGCACCAGGAAGATACAGGCAAGCCGCATAAACCAAAACTATCGTTCGATCGGAACGTCCAAATTGCACAAGAGAGCGTAGAGAAAGATAACAACTTAGTTCCTGAGTACAAAGGCATGATTGCTTCGCTGGAGGACGATTACTTCTCGGAAAGTGATGAAGAAGCTACCGTAAGGGTGCAACGCAAATCCGTTCTTGATAACTTCCACCAGGGCGAGGAGAGGGATGAACATGTACCGTCACCCGAGTTACGACTTTCGAAACATAAATTACCTGCTTTCGCATTCGATACTGGTTATATATCAGGCGGAAGTGATTCAGAAGACGAAGAGAAGACTCAAAAAACGCCAATCAAGAAGAATCGTCGTGGTCAACGTGCCCGCCAAAAAATCTGGGAACAAAAATATGGCCTGGGAGCAGCTCACATCCGCAAGCAAAGGGAGAAGGATGCTAAAGAGCGGTCAGAACGACAAGCCGCATTCGAAGCAAGAGAAAACCGTCGGCTGCAAAGGGCGCAACAGGAGGCAGAGAAAAACAGAAACAATCCCAATATGATGCCAATCGGGGAACGTAAAGATGGAACCGTTGAGTATGAGCAGAAGGTTCACCCCTCGTGGGAAGCAAAGCGTAAAGCGAAGGAGCAGCTTCAAAAAACTGCTTTCACGGGTAAAAAGATTAAATTCGACTAATATAAAGACTCATAATCTAATTCGAACACCAGATACAATTCACTATCATTCATCGGGTGGCATGCCATTGGATGACTGACTTCCATTGAGTAACTGCACTTCTCAGGCTCACTCACAACAATCAACTTTTCACTGTCACCACATACGAGGTGAACCTTGGCCAGTCTCAAGGGTCCGTTCCAGCAGCGATCGCCCAGAGTGTATTCAAGTGTGAATGTTTCAGGATCGTAACTCGAAAACAAACCTATCGTAACATCATCTTGGTAGACGCCCCGAAGGTACTGAATTCGATAGCTGTACTCACCATAGCGAGCTGAAAGAGTATTCGTTGCTGCTCTCAAGATGTCACGTGGACCAAAATCTATGGACTGAGCGTGGTATTGATCAAGCATTCTCCTATACTGATGATATTTCTCGGGTAACGAAGTTGCATCAATTGAAGGCATCAGCTCATTCTCTGAATGATTATTACCACTAAATCTCTCAATAATCTTCTCCATGTAGTAATGTACCATATTAGTGAAAGTGGGAGTCTTGGACGACTCAGCAACTTCGTTGGTAAATTTAGACAAATCCGGTGCAGCGACTTGCAGTTGACGACCCAAAAATTGCTGATATCTCTGAGTGGCTTCCTTGACAGCTCCATCATTGTAATTAGGATTGAAATTGGCCATGAGTCTACTTAGAATGTTCTTAAGCTGCTCAATTTGCTGGTCCTGACTTTCGATGTACTTTTCAACATCTCTCACGGAGACTTCGTCAGCTTTATCCAGATTTTTAGTTCCAGCATGTTTTTCCATGGCTGCCATCTCATCTTTAATTTTAGCAACTTGTGAAAGCTCATTGGCCTTAGCAACCAGTGCTGCCTCTACCATTCGCTGTTGTATCGCAAGCGCATTCTCCACTTGCTGGTCAACGCGTTCACGGAACTCATCAAATTGCTGTTTTACGTCAGCACATCTGTTAGGACAAAGCCCTGAAGCGTGTTCGTCCGATCCGTCACAACACCGTTCGTAATCACAAACCCCGTCACCAACGATGTAAGTGGGAATCCACTGACCGATGAATCCCTTGTTCTCACACCAAAACATGCCATGCGGATTAGCAGCAGTTCCGGGTTCATCGCTTCCGTCAGGGCAATCAACGTGGTTATCGTTCACTTTCTCGAACGGAATTTCGATTGAATGGTCGGAGAGACAGCGAAAAACCTCTTCGCCTAGTCCATTCCTGACAGGTAAATACGATTCTTGCTCTTCAAAATGCACACCGGCCACCCAAGCTTGAGTGACAGCTAGGTACAACAACTGACTTTTCATTCCTGATAATGGTTACGTTGTGTGCGGCATAAAAAAGTAAGGACGGGAAGTAAGCCGCGTGATTAAAATGGCTGTCAATATTGAATTCTCACCCGAAATACAACAACTATCACAAATGGGTTCCAGCCAAATACTTCCATTCCTTGATCCAATCGTATAATATGCCACCTTTCAATTCGCGGCAGCATTCCCTTTCGAGTTTAGCGGTTAAGCGGGGTGCTGTGGGGTGCAGGTTCTGATATGGCTGCGAAAAGGGATACGAATAGCGAGATAGTTTTTACCAACGTCATGACAATAATCGAGGACATAGAGTTGAACGTTTTGCCGTCACTGCTGGCACACCCTAGACGTCAACTGGATGCATATTTGCCCAAGAAAACAGGCGACAGAGAGCAAACTGTTGAGCGAGAGGTAAGCGATGATGAGGAATTCCACCTGCGTGGCCTTACGACAGCACTCCCGCGAGCCATAGACGAGGTCGATGAAGGGGTTATAACATCGGAAGATGACGATCACCACGATGAATACCCGGAAGGTGGACTCCGAGCGTACTTAGTTGTACTTGGTGGCTTTCTTGGGTGTATCGTTAATTTGGGCGTTCTCAATCTGATAGGAGCCGTCCAAATGTGGGTTTCCACTCATCAGTTGGAAGAATACCTGGCCCTGACAATATCTTGGGTTTTTTCTATCTACTTGGCCCTTACTTACATGCTTGCAATCGTTTCGGGTCCAATCTTCGATAGATATGGACCGAAACATATCATGATCGCATCAGCGTTGTTGATTTTTGCTGGGCTAATGGCAGTAGCTTCTTCTACTTCACTAGCTGAGTTTGCACTCTCTTTTACCTGCTTGGGCATCGGCAATGGCTTGGGTATGAGTCCCAGCATTTCGATTCTTTCCCATTGGTTTTTCGAGAAAAGGGGAACTATGGTTGGAATAGCTACTTCAGGTGGCTCTGTAGGTGGAGTTGCATTTCCCTTGATGCTTCGCTACGCTTACGTGAAATATGATTTCGTATGGGCTCTCCGCATCTTAGCATTCACCAACTTGGGGTGCATGGTTTGTGCCACGATGTTAGTTAAGGAAAGGTTCCGTCATCGCCCCACGCACACTCTGAGCAAATGGTGGGAAAGACTATCTTTGGCCCACCTCGATGGAAAGTACTGGGTGCTCGTCCTTGGAGCATTTTTTGCTGAACTTTCTCTTGTTCTCATCATGACATACTTGGCAACCTATTGTCTTGCTATCGGCGCCTCAGAACTGACTGCCCTTCTTTTGGTTACTGTTTGGAATGCGACTGGTATTGCTGGCCGTATTGTTCCTAATCTAGTTTCTGACTTTTTGGGTCGATTTAATATGAATGTTGCAATGTTGTTCGGATACACAGCAGTGATATGGGTTATGTGGTTGCCCTTCGGCCATGAATTACCTGTACTTTATGCTTTTTCCGCTATTGGTGGCTTCTTTTCGGGTCTGATTCTCTCATTATTACCTGCTTGCCTTTCTCAAATCACTCCCGTGAGAGAATTAGGACAACGCTATGGCATACTTCTTGCCTTATTGTCTTTTGCCAATTTATTCGGAGTGCCAATTGCTCTGGCAATTATTGGAGATGGTACAATCGCAGACTATGATAATTTTGTTGTGTTTGTCGCATGCTTATCTACTGCCGGACTTGCGTTTTGGTATGCTGATCGTGTAATGGTTGCTGGCTGGAAGATCAATGTCAAGGTTTAATGGGGCTAATGATTATCATCTAGCTGGTGCATTTCGATTTCTGTTTTAATGATATGTCATTGTAGTCCTTGACAGACAATGAGAGTTGGCCACAAACCGTTGCGAGGATTTCTACACTTAACGCGCTTCATGACACGAAAAGTGTCCTCTACGGATTTCCAATATCGACAAAACCTCTCTGGTATTTAGCGTAGATAAACGAATATATACCTGAGGACGAAGGTTAAAACTTTTGCGGAGACTGGAGCTCTCCTCCGCATTATGTTGAAGTCAATTAAGTTTGATTGAGGATTGCACTAGCGTTATGTCTTAATATTAAAGCGAATCCATTATGGACTGTAGAAACGCTTCAGACCACAAGGTGATTGCATAGCTGAGTTTATGCAGCGACTGAATTGAAAACAGAAATCATACCTTTTCCACACATCGTGCGATTTCTGTTTGCTCTTTCCTGGTGCACTTAGAGGCTTCCTGCAGGTTATTGAAGTAGCACCACTTTCGTTTCAAACGATCGCTAATTGACGGTACGCAGAGTTCCATAATGTTCTCACGGTTGTTTTTCACCCGAAACATAGTGTTGCGGCCTCCCACGAGTGGGAGAGCCACTAAGGGATTTTTTTCCTTCTACGCTAACACCAGCTTTGGCCGCCAGCCCAAATTTGCTGGCTTTCCGTCGGGGTTTGTTCGTGCAAACAGCACTACGGCCACGGTCACTAAAGCTTTCCCGCAACCTAAGGTCACCGAAGTTATTGCTAGTCGGAAAGTTGGTTGGTGGTTAGTGGGCACTTCGACGCTTGTGTTTGCCATCGTTGTTATTGGTGGATTAACACGTCTTACGGAGTCAGGGTTGTCAATCACTGAATGGCGCCCCATAACCGGCTCGTTGCCTCCACGAGGAGAAGAGGGGTGGATGGAAGAGTTCAACAAATATAAAGAACTGCCCGAGTTCAAGCAACTTAACAGTCACATTACTCTTGATGAATTCAAGTTTATTTACAATATGGAGTGGGGCCACCGCCTTCTTGGCCGTGGTATCGGTTTGTTTTTTGTTTTACCTGCTCTCTTCTTTTGGAGAACTCGTCAATTTGGTCCACATGTGGGAAAGCGGGTGCTCGGCCTCACAGGTTTGTTAGGGCTACAAGGTTTCATTGGCTGGTGGATGGTAAAATCGGGATTGGATGAGGATGAGCTTGCTGACCGTAGATCCATGCCCACAGTTTCGCAATACCGTCTTACCACGCATTTAGGTGCAGCTTTCGCAATGTACTTAGGAGTTTTGTGGACTGCTTTTGAGGTTTTGAATGAAAACAAATGGTTGAGAAAAGCTGCTTCAGGGCAGGGTGCTGCTGTCAGTAAATTGTTCAACCAACTCAACTCTCCAGCCTTGTCACCAATGCGAAAAATTGCTGGCGCATTACTCGCTCTTACTTTCGTAACTGCTATGTCTGGTGGCATGGTTGCCGGTTTGGATGCTGGTCTCATCTATAACACTTTCCCTCATATGGGTGATGACTGGGTTCCCAATAAGGGCGAATTAATGCTGCCTTTGTTTTGCCACAAGGATGATTTTTCAGATATGTGGTGGCGTAATTTGTTGGAAAATCCTACCACTGTTCAGTTAGTGCACCGTGTTTTTGCAACACTGACTTTCTTTGCTGTTTTGGCAGCCCACATGTACACGAACCGTCGCAAGCATATTACCCCTCCTCTGGCCCTTCGAGCCATGCACGGAATGATGGGATTAGCCACATTGCAGGTCGCATTAGGCATCTCCACGTTGATCTACTTGGTACCAATCTCTTTGGCATCTGCCCACCAAGCAGGCGCCCTTGCACTCTTGACTGGTGTTTTGGCTTTCTGTGCTCAATTGAAGAAACCTCGCCCCGCTGCAATGAAGGTTATCAATGAGGCTATGAAGAAAGCGTTGTTAAAATAGTTCTCTTATATTTATAAGGTTAAGTTGCTGTATATAGTCCTGAATTATACTTGACCACTACCAGATGCGCTTGCTACTCATTTCAAAACGCAGTACATTATCCAAAGAATCCTCTCGTTTCTCTTGTTTCTTGATTATGATCGAGTTGCGTTTTTCTTCCAAATCTGGTGGTACCACTTCGCCAAAGTCGTATAAAAATTTCCGTGTCAGAGGATTGACAACAGAAGTCTCTGGATTGGGTGCACCTGCAACGTAATCGGCATCGATTGGCGACACCTGCTTTAGTGAAAGCAAACGTTGATGTCGTATGTGGTCGTTCTTTAGGTTGTGTGCCATTTTGAGGACAACTAGTCCTAGGATTAACCGGATAAACACAAGAGCCAAGAACACTAACCCAACAACAATAGCATTCGCAAAAACAGCGTACATAGAAACTCCGGGAATTGGCAAAAGCAAGAACTTGACGTCATTAATAGTCATCGCGAGTGAACAAACAACACTCGCAAAAAGCGGGATGCCTATTCTCCTCATAAGAACAACGTAGTCGGTTAAATTATGATTGTGGCCAACGTCCGTAGTAGTTGCCTCCAAGAAGTCCAAAGACAATACGTAAGCGTAATTTTTGTATACTGCGGGTCGAAACTTGTTGAACTTGACGATGTAGCAATGCTTGAGCCAATCGACAATTATCTCCGAGCCAAAAACAACAATAGCTGGCCCTATAATAGCCCCTCCTGCGAGCGAATTCCACGCTGCAGACCATGAGTTGGGGATAAGAGACCCCATAGCTTCCAGAGATCCCACTCCCCCCATTTGGGTGACCTGAAGCAAATTGCGAGTGGCAATAATAGATATCATAAGACCCAACAGATATCTTTCACATAAATCCGCAAGTGCGACTTGGAATAAACCTTCCTTCTCGAATCTCTTGAATACCGAACCCTTTAATTCCGCAAATTGGTTGGAAAGAAGTAAGGTGAGCAATGCATTAGAATAGGAGTTCGCTGCCACATTTAAACTCACTGTTTGGTACACTAGCACGTATCCATGAAACAGAAGATACATTACACCCACCAAAAATAAACCAACAAACTTGAGTTTCATTAGTGCTCCCCTGGTGGATTTGTATAATAAGCCAAGAAGGTCCTGCCCGAGACTCAGTAGTAATTTATCAGCCACTTCTAACACGCCAAACATCACGTAAAGTTTAATGTGAGCTTGACCACGGATATCATGATACATTCGACTAATATCAAGTCTGAACACTCCCAAAAGCATACTGAGAGCACAACCAATTATTGACAAAGAGATTATATCCCGTCGAGGTAAACAAGGCGCATCGATGTTTTCACTCTCACATCGTTTTGCTGTCCGACGCGACGTCGCTGTTTTCATCATGTGCCACATGACCCTAACTGTTTGCAAGCAAACTTTTAAAGGTACCAAGGTGAACACAGTTAAATAAGAGCAAAAGCTTACCAAGAGACCAAATGCCATGAATTTTTCGAGATAAAAGGGAACTTGCACCATGTTCAATAGCTCTTCCATTGATTTGTCGTACGACTCCAGTGCCACTTTGCGAGACAACACAGCGCCCGCACCGGTGTCCATTGCCAATTCACGTTTGAGGAGAAGCCAGAGCAGAATGTTTTGCGATAGCTCGATTGTGTGAGGTATGTGACCATTCCCTGAGGCCGAGAACAGCAGACGCGATCGGGACCTATTGCGCTTTCTGTTCGAAAGCGACATTTGAGACAGGCCCGACAGAGACGAAACTCGCCGCTGAGGTGGTCTTGACATGCCGCAGAATAAGTTCAGTCCGCTTCGATGAAATCTGCAATCCTGCACGATTCGAGATGACGCGAGACTACTGCCTCAGTAAGTGACCTGTCAATGATCCACTATGGAGTTTCACTATTAGAAGGTATCCCGAAACCGAACTTCACTCGTTGCTCTTTCGCTTCGTATATCTTCCGGTGCAGTACGTATACTAATGGTACCTTGGTTGGCAATCTAAATAAGAAGGTCGGGACGACGATAGCCAACAGTTTTGAGCTTAAATAGAATGTCTAGAAGTGTTGTATTGTACTTCTTGAGGATTTTACACCCATATTCTCATGGTCATCAGAGTGGGGTTCGCACGCGTGCCCCTAACCATATGTTAACTGGACAATATTGATAGTGAGCATAGTGGAAAAGAAGAAGCCCAACTCAACGCCTATTGCGAACATCCAAGCTGAAACTTTGAATACCAGCATCACAAAGTATTGCATCCCTAGTTGAATTAATCAAACACGTCAGCCAGTTGGATTTAAAATGCTTCCAATAACTTTGGACCAGTTTGTGCCAATGCTAGATCGCTTCCGTAAGGACGACTTATTGGACCCAGGCGAGGCAGCTCGAGTTCAATTGCTTATAATAGAGCTCTTGGTTGATCACACAGTGGACTACCCTACCCTCAAGTACTTGCTGAGATTTCTCACCCCGGAGCTGTACGATGAACTCGTGGATGAGCGAAACATCGAGCACACTTGCGGGTACATCATTTGCGACAAACTGCCTAAATCCCGCCGCCTATCAAACGAAAGCCCCCCAGCCCCAAATGGACGTCGAGGGTCCCTCTCATTAGGCGGGGCGTTTGGAGGTGGTGTCGGTGGCATGGGTACCAATAGTTTTCAAATCTATGCTCGCAAACCACTGATCATACTTCCCAACACCTTTTTACGACAGTATTGTTGCAAGGAACATTACCAAGCTCTGACTTTCTATCGTAACCAGCTCTCTTCCGAGGCAATATTCGGGCGCTCGGGTATAATGACCGTTGCACCGTTCTCCGCCAATTGTCCTTCGTACTGGTACGAAAATGGCATCACCTGTTTGGAGGAGGTATTAGAACATCAGAGACAGTCAGGAAAATCTCTCCATGAGGTGATCACAATGATGGCAGGATTGGGAATGGCAGACAAATCTACCGATAATTCTTCTGATGAGCCAGCTACTACGAAGCTTATTGAAATGTTACATGATTTCGAGATTGTTGAGCACGAAAACCCTCAAGCGGACATTTTTAAGGACGAAGCTGAAGACGAAGACGATGAGAATGATGGGTCCGAAATCTCACAATCCAACGGTGACTACCGTACCACAAATAGATCATGGGGGGGGTATGTTGTATAATGTACATTCGAAAGTTATTCACGTAAGAGCAGAATAATTCCCGTTGAACAAAACGCTTTTTGAGTGACCTATCAAACAGTGCTTGCCTACTTTCGAACAATATGTAAGTGAGAATAGTTTTTGTCTCGATTTATATCGTCACTTCGTGAAGTATGCCTCTACGGCCTGCATGCGCGCTTTTTTTTTCATTGAAAATTCTTGAAGGTTGACAACCACCATGTTTCGTCAGCTCGTTGCCCCATTCAAAAGAGGGTTGGCCACGACAAAAAGGTTGGCACAGAAGGATGAATCTTCAAAAGTCCTGAAGCACTTGGATTTCCTTCAAAAGTACTACACCCCCGAGCTTCTCGAGCTGATCAAGGTCGCGGAGTCGTCGGTACGTCCTATTGATGTCCTTGCGATGAAGAAGCGTGGATTCAAGGGCAAGTCGAAGATCGGTGTCAGCAACAAAGCCAATGACTACTCGAAGCTGGACCCAAAATGGGAAGAGCCCATCGTTTATCCCAACCAAGGGGTGGGCCGGGCTCCATACCCGCGCATCCCGCAGATTCAGGGCCCCGACCGCACTGATTTAGTACTTCGGTTTCCTAACCTGGCTGGTCAGACAGATAAGAAGATGGTGCGGGGCTCTAAAGCCCGTGAAGTAGCTGAGGGTCTCTCGCAGCTCACTGGTTTGGATGCGAAGTACATTGAGAAATTGTATGTGCGCCCGATTATCATGAAAAGGGTGTCATGCCAGACAGGTAAAGGTAAGATCGCCAACTTTTTCGTGCTCACAGTGGCTGGCGATGGAAATGGTACCATCGGCCTTGGAATTGGCAAGTCACGTGAGCTGGTACGAATGGCAGCAAAGAAAGCCCATTGGAACGCGGTTAAGAATCTCACTCCTATTCCCCGGTATGAAGACCGCACAATTTTGGGTGAGATCGAGTACAAATACCATGCGGTTAAGTTGTTCATCAAGTCAGCGCCTATCGGGTTTGGCTTAAGAGTGAACCCCAACATTTTTGAGATTTGTCAAGCAGCTGGTATCAAGGACTTGCGAGGTAAGATCTACAAAAGTAGAAACCCTCTATTGGTTTGTCAGGGTTTCGTGGAGGCTTTGACCCAGCAACGCTCTATTGAGGATTTGGCTGCTGGTAGAGGGAAGAAGATCATTGATTTGCGTAAGGTGTACTACTCGGCTTAGTTACGAGCACATTTGTATATAGATAATGAAAAGTTACGCATTGACATGTTCCATTCTCATTAAAACCTGTAAAATTACATGAGTACACATTATAAAGCTTGTGTTAGCGCGTTAAAAAAAAGGTGTATAACAAACCAAGCCATCAGAGGCCCGATATGGCTGATGAAGATGATGCATAGCATGGTGAGAGAGTCCCTTAAACTCAGCTTACCCCAACCGTACACTGCGTCGCTTGAAAAAGTCCATCACCTTACGAGCAGCAGATGCTTCTTTGCCTTGGACAGAAGACGCAGTCGACCCTGTCAGGCGCTTGCTGCCAGTCAGCAGCATCAGTACATTGCGCTTGGCGGTGGGCAGGATGTTATGGTCACTGTTGGGTTCCAATGGTCGTTTGGCCGCCGCAGGGGCAGTCGCGACCAACGGGGTCGACGGCTTCGTTTCTTTAGCCAATGCCAGAATCGATTGTGATGAAGAATTGTAACCCAGGTAAAACGATAAAAGCAGAAACCGGTTCTTGCGCTTGGGGTTATTTTCCTTGTCGTCATCGCCACTAGCGCCCAGCAGCGATCTCGATTTGGTCTCGCGGGTCAGTTGGGCACGGCGAGGAAGTACCAGAGAACGATAGTTATTCAGATTCGGCTGAGACACCGGCGGGGCCAGAGGCAGGGAAGCGCCAAATTGCGAAGCGCGCTTACTCCGATCCTTAGGGGGAACCGGGGGCGGCTTCGGCGAATCCTTAACCGGCACGGGCGGTGGAGGAGTCGCGTAGGATGCCAGAAGGCGGTTGAAGTGCGAAATAGCTGCTGCTGTGGCACTCCCCTCTTTAGAAGGCACGGGAGGGGCTGCCACCTGAGCTACCTCCAGCCGCAAATCAAGCTGCTCAATTTTATCCTCCAAATAAATAAGCACCGAGTTGCGCTTGCTTTTAGGCAGACGTTCTGGCAGGGCGTTTTCATCAGTCGTTTGAGAAGAAGGGGGGGCTTTGGTGGGCAGCGTCAGTAGATTGTTGGTCTTGTACAAATCAGTGAGCAAACTCAGCAGCAACAGCAGAGGGTGGTACAGAGTCGGACGGGGCTTCTGATGAGGCAATCGCGTTGGGGTATGAGTCGAAAAGTTACCAAATGCAGATGGGGTGAGTGTAGAGGCAGGCCCAACCCGGTTCAGCAGCGCTGTCAGGACGTTAGTCGTAGATGCTGGATTGGCACTACCGAAAGACAGAATAGTCAGCGGTGGCAGGTCACTAACCATACCATTTAACGCAGTCCCCGGAAGTGTTGCAGCCGGCGGTTGACGAGGCAGCTCTTTTTGCTCAACAATGGTGTCGATCGCCGACACGGTAGTCAGTCGCGGTACCAGCAGCTTGGGAATCACCTTATAGCTAGACGGGGGCATTGGTGACGTACTGGCACCTACTGAACTTCCTGTGAATTGAGACAGCGCAAGCGGAGTTAAACCCCCTTGATTGCCAATAGACACGGGCCGGGGAATGGCCACCGCCAGAGCAAAACTTGACAGCGTGGTTGAACTTGCAGCACGCGGGGTGGCGCTAAGTAATGACAGTGTGGTACGTTCCTGGATCATCAGGTAGCGTTTCAGAGCAGTCAGCAGCTGAGCCGCAGTCGTGTTAGACCGCGCCACAGGCTGTACTGCTCTGGACTCGCGAGACACGCGGTCCCATTCGGCATGAGGAATTGACAACATCTGCGCATGCGGTTGCAACCAAGGATGAGTCATAATTTGCGGCATGTCAATTCGCTTCTTCGGGTCGGGCACAATGATTTTACGCAACAAGTCACGAGCTAATGGCAGCACGTACTCTGGGAACGTAAGCGGAGTTTTGCAGATGTACTGGTATAACCGAACAATGTCACTGCCGTCTTCGTTCTCGGGGTCGTCATCAAAAGGGAGATATCCGGCAAGCATCGCGTATAAAATCACACCCAACAGCCAAATGTCTACCTTGCGACCATGATACCGCTGTTGGGAGAGCACCAACTCCGGTGCAGCGTAACATGGCAGGCCGCACAGAGTCTTCATCAAGTCGTCACTGCGGTAGGAGTTCACGAAACCAAAATCGGAAATGATGACATTTTTATGCTTGTCGAGCAACAAATTTTCCAACTTCAAGTCACGGTGGACCAAGCCTTTAGCATGCATGTAGTCAACACCACTGACGAGTTGAGCGAATAACTTTTTTGCCACCTGCTCTTTGAGATACTTATGATGCAAAATGTAGTCAAAAAGCTCGCCTCCAGAACAATATTCCAAAACAATACCAATGTATTTTCCCAGCTTCATTACCTCAACGAGGTTGACGATGTTGGGGTGCAGTAACATTTTGAGTGAATTGATCTCTCGATGAATTTTCACTTCCAGTTCCAGGTCGCGAGCAATCAGGTCGCGTTTGATAAGCTTAATGGCAACTTGCAGAGGCTGCTTGCCGTCTTTGCGCCAGCCAAGCTTAACTTTCCCGAACTCACCTTCGCCAAGGGTCAGACCCAAGATGTACAGCCCAAAACGGACTTCACGGTGAACGCGCTTTTCTTGTGGACCATTGGCGGGAGTCGCGGGTGGTGGTTGAGCGTGGGTAGTAGCGGCGTAGGCCCCCAGCGTTGTCGATGCGCTGTAGGTGCGCTGGTGTTGTGCCCCCGAATATTCGGCGGAGTAACCCAGGGACGGGACCGCAGCAGGGTTGAGGTCGACCCGCACGGTTTCTAGAGTGGTCATCGCCTGTGGATACAATGGGGAGGTGATACGTCGATGCACCTGGGATGTATGGGTTGTGTGTGGGGGTAAGTGGTTAGATGGCGAGTGTTGTTTGTATATATGTGCGACACAACCAGAAAAAAAAATAACAAATTCTCGTCAACAGCTCGTGTGCAGGAGATTATGCCGACGACAGGGGGGAAGTCGCGAGGGTTCCAGGGTCTTAAAAATGCTAGGCGGACACCGGTTGACGGAGTTTCAACATTGATGTAAATATAAGAGCTGTTGCAATGCAGTGTCTAGTTGCCTCAGTCCTCTAGACGACGGTGATGATGCTTTATGCGCCTCATACCCTGTTGTCTCGATTTATACCGCATTAGGATGAAGCATAACATGAATGACATAAGCCAAAGACAACACCGGTGTAAACAGCACAAAAACGTATTTAAATAATTTAGGGTCTAGCTATTAAACATCAACAAATGGAGCTTGTGTGGTATAAGGTTGGCGCCATTGGTCAAAAGTTGACTTCACCGCCCGTGTATGTTTATAGACGATGAGATGTTTACATCGTCGACATGTAGCCATGGTTCGTTTTCAGCTCACGTGGAAATGCTGCAGCTAACGTTTTGACGGTGCATGAACTCCAGATCTGGGGATGGTTGTGAGGGAAAAAAAGTGGATCACGTTGAAATGCTGGGGGGCCACATGTCAACCTAGAGATTTCCCCCTTGAGATAGCGTGGGGTAGGTAAAAAATAATACATTTTCTTATGGCGTTGCTGAGTGGGTGTGTAAGAAAAAAAGAAAATAAAAGGTCCAGTGACACCAATGGTAGGTAAATAGCTTGCGACTTCAGGATTTCCGAACCCACTTGCTAAGCTCGTAAATAACATTTGGTCTCGAACTAAGAGCCCTTAAGTTGCAACGATCATTGTCAACATCAAGTTACAAGCCTTCGAATTCAACTGATATTAACGAGTGGCTTAATAGGTCACTCATTTCCGCAGAATTCGCATCGACCTCGGTGAAAACTAGATCAAAGACTCGAAAGATTCCCATAAATGATTTTGAAATGGACCCTGACATTCGTTTTGTTGCTGACCTAACACTAAGCCAGAAAAGCCGTTCCTTACACTCCAATTTAAAATTAGTCTCGCGACAATAGGTGCACGAACGAATCCTAGAATATTTTGAAACGCGCCTGAAAAGACATCGACGTGTTCCATTTTTAGTATTCGACACCTATCAATCTTCGGCCTTCAATTCGGTGCGGTGGATGATATTCGAGATCTACGCTGCCATCTGCCTCAAGGATTGGAACTCCAAACACATCCACAAAAAAGAGCCGCAATCAGTTATAACTTTGAATTAGTCCACGCACTGAGAATTAAACCACACGGGTAGTTTCTTCGTGACTCTTGGTACCTTTTACACCTTTGTTTATCGCATGCTCAACCTGCACACTCTTTGCATAAATGACCGATTTGGCTTTTATGTAAACATGGTTTACGAAAGATATTTCACGCGATCTGGAGGGAGGCTGGTTAGTTTTCGCGAAATAACCGATAATTCAGGTCAGTAATACTGATCCCCTACAATATCCTGCCCATGCTGGACTACGAACCCCTTGAGATCATAGGGAAGGGTTCGTTCGGCACCGTCCGTAAGGTGCGCAGCAAGGAAGACGGCACTATCCTCGTTCGCAAGGAGATCGAGTATGTGCTGATGAACAACCATGAACGCAACCAGATCATCAGTGAACTTCGAATATTGAGAGAACTTGACCATGCCAACATTGTCAAGTATTGGCGACACGACCACGTTGCTGAAAAGAAGGCCATTCACATTTACATGGAATATTGTGATGGTGGCGATCTCGGCGGTTTAATCAAGCTGTTCAAAAAAACAGGCGAGCTCGTGCCTGAAGAGTTTGTGTGGCAGGTCCTCGTTCAAACTCTACTCGCTTTGCATCGGTGTCACTACGGCTACGATGCCCCGAAGGTCAACTTATGGAAACAGGGAATAGATCACGAGCCCGAGATTAACTCTGATACCGTCATCATCCACCGCGATATTAAACCTGATAACATATTTTTGCTTCAACTGGGTAAACAGGTTAAGGTTGGTGATTTCGGTCTTGCAAAGATGATAAACACAACGAAGCATGAGTTCGCGAAGACTTACGTAGGAACGCCCTATTATATGAGTCCCGAGGTGTTGATGGATAATCCTTATCTGCCTGTCTGTGATATCTGGCTGTTAGGATGTGTTCTCTTCGAATTGTGCACATTGCAACCACCGTTTTTGGCGAACACTCATCTACAATTGCAAAACAAAATCAAAGCGGGAAAAATACCTGAAATTGATCCAACGCATTATAGCCCGCAATTACGTCAAATTATTCGTGAATGCATCACTGTTGATCCGGAATATCGGCCACTGTGCTACGATCTTTTGAATAATCTTGGGGTCCGATTCTTGCGCAAAGAAATGGAACTCAAAGATTTGACCAAAACTTTAAATGAATACCAGAAGCAACTAGTATTGAAGAACGATGATCTCATGCGTCGCGAGCAGCAATTCATGACAGAACTGCAGCACATCCAGCATGATTTGCAAAAGCAGTTGCTGCTGGTGGAAGAAAAATTGATGCGTAAGGATGCCCTTGTGACGAATTTGGAGGCCAAATTACAGGATGAAATCAAACGCAAACATGAACAGCGAGAAGAGTATGAAGAGCAGGCACTGGCATTGCACAAGAAGTTTGCCGTTTCTCGCAAGCAACTTGAGGATCAAGTGGACATGAAGCGGCGGCAAATGGATATGGAAAATAAAGAACTTCGTCTCAACTACCAGCGGGAGTTCAAGATGGTGGTGGAACAAGAAGTTACAGTCCGGCTCAAGGAGATTTTGCTGAAGAATAACCCCACACCTTCAGCTCCAAAGCAGGTATCACTGCCACGACCAAAGGGCCCGAAAGAGCTTGAGGATATGCGGAGACTGCCTCTCAAAACTCGAAATGACGAATACCTTGCATATAAGCTGCCCCTGCCGCGAAACTCACCTATCAAAAAGCGTGTCACAGATGAGTTGGAGCGTCTTTCCTTAGAGAAACGGCATACCCCGGAATTTGAGTCTATGCTACAACGTGGTAGGTAATCGGGAGGCCTAAACTGGTACGGAGTCAAAGTTTTTGATTCTACACCCAGAACATCGAGAATTTTCACGTCACCTTAGTGTTTGGTTTACTATAATACTACAGCAGCCAAGAAGTGCGCGCTTATTCATATATGGGGCAAAACCCAATAGCCACAGGTTCATTAGCCGCTCTTCGCAGTGCCCGCTTGTTGACTAGAAAGGCTCCAGGGTACCCGCCTAGGATCCACCGTTTAAGGAGTTCTTTTAGTTGAATCAACAAAATGATCGCCTGGCTTAGTATACAACTACGTGCGACTACCAAGAGGCTGCTCAAATCGTGCGCCCACCAAATGCTCACTTCCTTCTCAACAGTCATTTACACGAAAATCAGCATCCTTTAATTGCCCATATTTAGTATGAACCCAATCTACACAATGTAATGAAACTGTCATATCTTTTCCGTGATTTTTATGAGAACGGTTCTTCACCATTTGAATACGCGATAGCTGACTTAAGAAACACGTTAAAGTAGAAGGGCCACGGTGTGAAAAAGTACCTATTCCTGCCTAGGCTTTTTGGGCGTATTCATCCCCCTATTCTCCGAGCATTGGGACCGTTTGGCTTGCGCTTACCCCAATAAATCGCCAATGAGAGTTGCTAGTTGAGCACTCATAAAGGAGGCAATAAGGTCGCAACGCAGTATGTTGAGTCTTGGTTTGTTTCCAATTTTAGTCGTTGCTAACTCCATAAAGACGGTCACCTTGCCACTCAGTCCTTGTACTGTAGGAGGGTCGGTCGAGTATTCCATCAGTGGTAATTCGGTATGGAGACTATTTGCAGAGCCTACGTTTAAATATGGGGTTGGTCCCTTTAATGTTGAATTTGAAGCGGGTACCCCTTTGTTAGCAGTAGGTGATTGTTCACAGTACGCTATCATTTGTGAGCCTAATGAGGGACAGATCGTGCAGATACAGGGGACTTTCGCAGTTGATTCTAGGGAGGATCTACGATTAGGACGCAAGTCACTTAGGCAACAACGGCCAACTCATGAAGAGTTGTTCCAACATTTTTTCGAAGGGGCTGCAGACCAAAATGTATTTTGCGTGACGAACCCCAAATATTTGAAGTGCCAATAAACATTCTCTTGAAAAACGTGGTGTTGACCAGTTCGTCCAACTACATGGCTTGTTATCAAGGTTGACAGTGGGTTAGAAGCGTTCAAGGAGTTTTCGCTTCATACGAGCCCCAGAATTGAACGACCATTCTTGTCCCATAGATTTACCAGTTTACGGAAATAAGACCTGACTGTAAGGAGATCAATCAGACCAAAGCGGTTGGTTGGAGAAGGCCCTCTATAAATAACGAAATGAATAGGAGGTATATATCGACAAGTTGCTAGTGAGTTTGATATAAGGGAAGCAGGGAGTCGGGCCTCCGTAGTACACAAGAATACGAACGAAATTGATAGAACGGTGTTGATGAGTGCCACTTTTCTATTTTTAAATGAATACGCAAAATCTCCACAAAAACCTTTTTTTCTTGAGTAGAAATGCACTCTCAACGCTGTTGTATTATAACGACTTAATCAGGTCCGTAGTACCAGATAAAAGCCTTGAAAACAGCCTGATGCAAGAGGGGTTTGTGGCAGTTATTGGAAACTCAGGGTGTGTTAGTCAGATAGCCAGGCCCAGTTTATGTGAACCTTAGAACTATTAGACTAGATTACTAGAGAATTACCGATGTTGTCTACAGACGAGGACTGCTTCTTGAATACCTACGTGGGGCGTATAAAAGCGCCCCGTTCTCATTATTCCCAAGGCAGTATACCTCGGCTACGCCGAACCTGCCTCACATTCTCTATTCACACTCAGAATGTACAACCAACCCCGAGTTGGGAGCCTTCCTCATGATATTGTAGAGAAGCAAGTCGGAATAAGTGCGTACCGTTGCCAAACGCACTCTGCAAACATTGGGCTCATAACATCTGGACAAAAATCGTATGTTGGTGTACAAAGATACAACAACTTCAATATTTTTGAAGTATTTCATATCTATTTCACAAAAAAATTTTATATTCAAGACTGCGTGGCCCAGTGGCTAAGGCGTGTGACTGTTAATCACAAGATCGTGAGTTCGATCCTCACCGTGGTCGTTTATTTTTGGACATCGAAGTTTTGATTTTTACGTCATCATCTCAAAACACAGCACTACAATTGCACATACTGATATCGTCATCTCATCTCCTCAGTGCTGGTCAATCCCTAAGATGTTAAAGTTTCGAAGGGATGCGAGTGTGAAGTAAAATCTATATTCATTGTATGTCCCTCGTGCCAGCGCCGGACACTCTTTAAATATCCAATCCCATGTTAGTCCAGACGTTTCGCCTTTTCCTTCAACAACTTGACTTCGTGGTCACTCTTTTGCAGGCCCTTCTCGATGATTAAATTCCGCAAAAGCTTGTTCTCCATCTCCAACTGCTGGATTTTTGACTCAAAGTCTTTGACGGCGTTGCTCAATTCAACTATTCTTCCCTCCATTTGTTTCTCTTTCATCTTCTTCTTTATACGAAATCGAGCCAGTGCAGCCGTGTTGCGGCGACGCTTGTCAAGCTCCAGCAGCATAGGCAGCGCATTATAGATCAGGTCTTCCAGCAGCAGCGGCAGACCGAACATCTGCAGCTGAAACGATGTTGTCGCCAGCTGAGTTCTTGTAAGGCCTGGTGCATCACGATGTTGATGTACAGGCAACTGATGCAGAGACACCAGCTGCGTGAAAGTGAGCGTCTCATCCTTGGCCATTGAAAATTCCAGTGAAGAATTCAGTGGCGTTGGGATAGGTCTTCCTAATGAGCTTTGGTGTTGCGCAACTAACTGCGAAAGTAGATCGATTTGATTTTGTGATAAGCCGGCCAGTTTAAGCAGCAGATTAGCACCTGGTGGTACAGGAAACTTTGGAAGTCCACTCACATTGTCTGATTGCGGTTGCCCGCTACTGGTCGCGGCCAGATTACCTTCCTCAAAATCAAGTGCATGGTCCCAGCGCGAGTCGGCTTCCTTCTTGGTTTCATCCGGAAAGATAAACGAATCGTCGGCAAATGCTGCTAAATCCATCAGTAGTTGGCCATCAGCATCGAGATTTGGCGCTACATCTCCACCATTCATGAAATTATCAATGTAGACTAGTTGCTCTAGCAAAGCGGCCAGAGTCTCGTTCTGTTGTGGGGCTTGCGAGATATTCGAATGGGAATGAGTCCTTGAATGACTTTGGCGAGAACCGCTCATTTTGGTTTCTGAATTCGAGCCGTGGACCCTATTCTCGTTGCTATATATTTAACCGGTTGCATCACCCAATTTGGCACAACGACCGCGATGTCACGTGCAGTGGTGTCAACTGTGGAAATTCAGTATCAGACGCATGTCATGATCCTCTCACCAACGAGAACGGTGTGGTTGTGGCGTACTTATAACTCAATCAAATTGCTGTGGCTCTCCAAAGGTGGAAGAGGGACTGTGATCGCCTACCCATGTATGGAATAAGTTTTCATTTCCAAACTGATACGTAGAGATTAGTCTGTTCGTTCGATGCATTAGACACGAATTCTACGCACGACTTTCATGAAAGAAAGAGGAAGCTACGGACGGACTCTTCGTTTATGGAGTGCATGTATCGACATTTGTGGAGTAATTAGCATGGCCAACCACGTGTGATTCAGCCGTTTCAAGATTTGCGCGTTTCCTCCAGAACTCCTTGTACTACCTGATATTGATTACCAAGCAAAGTAACAAGTGTATTTGTTAAAATTTGAAATGTAAAACTGTATTAAAAACCTATACCTGAAAACCTAGTGACATATCCTTACCCAATATGAAATCAAACAACCAGCGCTTGATTGGTGGATGTAGACGATTTACTGTCTCTTGGGAATAAGGCCCTCGGATCTAGCCTTAACAGACAACGGCGACTGGTGAGTAACCTTCAATCTATACTCAGCAAAAGTTTTGAACTGGCTCTTAGCCTTCTCGGGCTTCGCCACGTCCTTGGCGACCTTAGCAGCTTGTTGGAAACCTCTCTTGAAGAACATAATTGGGATGTGATGTGTTCAATATTATGAGACTTTAACCCTTTTATATCCATACTGATGATGTGGAACCATTACTCATCGGTCAACCGGTTGATATATCTTCAGCCAATCAACGTTGAGAATCATGCATAAAAAACTGTTTTAGGCAGGGAAAGTGTCACAAGCGCTAAAGCCGAGTTTAACCGTCGGCACGATCAAGGTGGGGAAGTGGAAAAAAAGTGGAGCCATAATCAAAGAAGGTGCAAGCTCTGTGCTATTGTGGTGAACTTATTTAGCGCGTCATCATTAAAGCGTTCACGATCTCTTTTCATCCTCGGGTCTCCTTCATTTGGTTGTTGAAGGCAGAGTTGCACAAATACTTCCGCACATATCGATTATGTACCTTTCGGTGAAGGGTTGCGGAAATTGCGCCATCCTTAGATCCAGTGCAAAAGAAACAAATGAAAAAACGTAACGTTACCAGCTAAAGTTTGGCTACCAATCGAAGCCGGTATGGGCTGAATATGTGAAGGATAGCCCCGAGAGACGTCCGCTTATGGACAATTATGGCTACCGTTCCAAAACTTTGATTGCTCGAAGCAATTTAAACATCACCCGATTCTTATCAAACATTGATAACAATCACAAAAGCGGGTCAAAGGCGGGGATAAATGCCCGTTTACCCGATCGCAAATGCTCTCTCCGCAACCAAGCATCGCAGAAACACTTCCGCACACGGGCTCAGAATTTGCGGGAAAAATGTCAGCTCATGCGCTATTGTCACGTTTATCAAAATTTCCGTAGGGAAGGCTCAATCAGGTAGCGCCAGGAAACGAAGCACTAGTGTATCCGCTACCACCTAGTTCGAAAACGAATGGGCAGGTCACTTGAAACGCCTTCCACATCGAAAACCATCACTTTGAGTGAAGGCATTGGTATATGGATCAGTTGAACCATCGGATCAATGTGTCCCAGTTTTTTGTCAACTCGTCAAAAATCTCCAGAGGTTTAGACTGGATCTTTATAAGTTTCGTGGTTTCGCAAATCTCCGATAACTTATCTCAAACCCGGCGGTTATGCCAAATATAGAAATTGCAACTAACAGAATGTAAATCTGAAAAAGCTTTATTTAGTCTTATTGGGATTTACCCATTGAGCTAGGGCGATCTATTGCACGCTATTGCAATGAAATCATCGAAAACCCCAACACCATCCCAATTATACTGATTTTGGTTGCGAGCGTTTGTTCGATATGGACGGATGATCCGAACGAAACTCCGGGATATCTTTTGGGTACTACCCTCTATCTAATACTAACAAGTAGCTCAAAAGAACGCTATGGCATCGAATACGGGAGTATGTGGGCCTAGCCATCGCTAATTACAATAAGATGCATTCATGCTAGTACAAGGTGTAACCATTGTCATTCACATTGAGGAGGTATGTTTCGTCGCCAGACTACACATCAATCTGACTCTGACATTGGATACGAGTGAGAAGTTCAAGTTCAACACCAAAATCCCATAAGTCCCTGAAGATCAAAGGCGGCAATCGAAAGAATGCCGTTTACAGACAAAAGTATTTAGAAACTCCCTAAATTCCATACTGATCTATGGAGTGACCACCTCCTGACTGACTAAGTTACTCGCTCCGGACAATAAATCTTTTCGTTCGTGGGTTTAGCTATTCTTGCATGACCTACCCCTTTCTCGGATATCCCCAGTTCGGTTCGGAGATTTCCAAAGACATGGCAATGGTTACGTGGGAAGAAGTTTTCGAATCAGAAGCCTGTCATGTTTCAAATTAATCAAGAGCCCGTCGACTTGTCAGTTTATCTATGCACGTCATGATAGAGATTGGAAATGCGAACCTTGGCTGCGACGTTGACCCACGAATGTCGCCGAGTTCAAGGTCGACGTTAGAGACAAAAGCCGTACGATATTTAACCAATCATCTTCGGAGGATGCGTAGGCGCAATGCTCGGAGTACCCTAGTGATTATGCAAGGAAGTTGACTCATTGAAAATCAGTGGTGGACGGTTCAAGTCCGATGCCGAGAGTAGTTTGCCATTCTGGCAAGGACTAGCTGAAGCTTGGGTCTCCGAGATAGAACGGGTTCCCCGCCGACAGCCCCGGGGAATTTATTGTGGCGATGTCAAACTGGCGGCATTGACTCCGGGCTTTTTGGGGCATTTTCCTTTACCCCGAGGATGACTACCAACCCGCAGCAAATGGATCGCGCACATTAACCCCCGCGCATATTAGATTGCGAGACAGGGGTAGCGGGAGGGGTCCAGGGGGGGCATCAGCTGTATATGGCCTGTTGTGAAACTTCATTCATTACTTGCTTAACCTTAGCCTAGTCGTGACCAGCATTTGTCGCCGCTACTCTTGCCTTGCCGCCTCTCGGCGCTGCATCACCGCGCGGCAGGCCTTTACCTATCCCCCCATATATTTTTCACGCATAAATAGACACGACAATCCGTAATTGCCCCTCAACATGAGTTCACCCAACACTGAGAAGCTTAGGTCGCTCCGGCGTGACCTGGCGGTACTTGGCCAAATGAACAAACTCCTTGTTGCTAACCGTGGAGAGATCCCTGTGCGTATCTTTCGTACGGCTCACGAATTGCTGATGCAAACGGTGGCCATCTACTCGCACGAGGATCGGTTGCTGATGCATCGACTCAAAGCTGACGAGCTGTATGCCATCGGTCAGAAGGGTCAATATCTGCCGGTTCAGGCTTACCTTCAAATCGATGAGATTTTGGCGATTGCGAAGGCCCATCATGTCAATATGATCCACCCCGGTTATGGATTTTTGCTGGAGAACTCTGAGTTTGCTCGCAAAGTTGAAGCTGCGGGTATTACGTGGATCGGGCCTGACTACCATACCATTGACAAGGTGGGTGATAAGGTGAGTGCGCGTGCATTGGCAATTGAGTGTGACGTCCCCGTAGTTCCTGGTACTCCCGGGCCAATTGACCTGGTGGACGAGGCAGTGGATTTTGTTGAAAAGTACGGGTTTCCTGTTATCATCAAGGCGGCGTTCGGTGGAGGTGGTCGCGGGATGCGAGTTGTACGTGAGGGTGACGATATTGCTGATGCGTTCAAACGGGCCACATCTGAGGCTAAGACTGCTTTTGGTAATGGTACTTGTTTTATCGAACGGTTCTTGAACAAGCCCAAGCATATTGAAGTGCAATTGTTGGCTGACAATTACGGCAACGTCATCCATTTGTTCGAGCGTGACTGCTCAGTACAACGTCGTCACCAGAAGGTGGTGGAAGTGGCACCTGCTAAGACTCTCCCCGCGCTGGTTCGCGACGCCATTTTAACGGACGCGGTGAAATTGGCACAAGCTGCAAACTATCGCAACGCAGGCACTGCTGAGTTTTTGGTGGATGACCACGATCGCCATTACTTCATCGAGATTAACCCCCGTATTCAAGTCGAACACACCATCACCGAAGAGATAACTGGTGTGGACATCGTGGCGGCACAAATCCAGATTGCCGCGGGGGCTTCATTGCAGCAATTGGGTCTTTTGCAGGATAAGATTACCACTCGGGGCTTTGCCATCCAGTGCCGTATCACTACCGAAGACCCTGCAAAAAATTTTCAGCCTGACACTGGTAAGATTGAGGTTTATCGTTCAGCAGGTGGTAATGGTGTGCGTTTGGATGGTGGCAACGGTTTTGCCGGAGCCATTATCTCCCCTCATTACGACTCGATGTTGGTTAAGTGTACTTGCCTGGGGCTGACTTACGAAATTGCTCGGCGCAAGATGTTGCGGGCACTTATTGAATTTAGAATTCGGGGAGTCAAGACAAACATTCCATTCTTGCTTGGTTTGCTCACTAATGAGACGTTCATTCATGGTGACTGTTGGACAACGTTCATTGATGACACTCCTCTGTTGTTCCAAATGATTTCATCGCAAAACCGTGCCACCAAGTTGTTGCTGTACCTCGGTGATGTGGTTGTTAACGGGTCGCTGATCAAGGGTCAGATTGGTGATCCCTCGCTTACCACTGAGGCTATCATCCCTCAAATCCATGATCCACGAACCGGTATTGCCATTGATGTTGCGTCAACTCCTGTTCCCCGCGGTTGGCGCCAAGTGCTTTTGGAAGAAGGCCCTGAAGGCTTTGCGTCAAAGGTGCGCCAGTTCGGTGGTTGTTTGTTGACCGATACTACCTGGCGCGATGCCCATCAACTGTTGTTGGCTACGCGAGTGCGTACCATCGATTTGGCTAACATTGCTCCCACTACCGCGCAGGCGATGAATGGTTTGTTTTCGCTTGAGTGTTGGGGAGGTGCCACTTTTGACGTGGCCATGCGGTTCTTGTATGAAGATCCTTGGGCCCGCTTGCGTACCTTGCGTAAGCTAGTTCCTAATATCCCTTTCCAGATGTTGTTGCGAGGTGCAAACGGGGTTGCTTATCTGTCATTGCCTGACAACGCTATTGACCAATTTGTGAAAGAGGCCAAAGAAAATGGTGTTGACGTTTTCCGAGTGTTTGATGCCCTTAACGACCTTGAGCAACTCAAAGTTGGTGTTGACGCGGTGAAAAAGGCGGGAGGCGTGGTGGAAGCCACGGTTTGCTACCTGGGTGATATGCTCAAGAACGAGAAATATACTTTGGAATACTATTTGCAAGTGGTTGACCACATTGTCTCAATGGGTACGCATTTGTTAGGTATCAAAGATATGGCTGGTACGCTCAAGCCTCAGGCGGCGACACAATTAGTGGGTGCCATTCGTTCCAAGTACCCAGACTTGCCGATCCATGTCCACACACACGACCTGGCAGGTACGGGTGTCGCCTCCATGGTAGCCGCAGCCAAGGCTGGTGCCGATGTTGTTGATGCTGCGTCAAACTCAATGTCAGGTATGACTTCTCAGCCATCGATTCTGGCAATTTTGGCTCTGCTCGAGGGTCAGGTGGATACTGGTTTGGAGGAAAGCAAGGTGCGTGAACTTGATGCCTATTGGCTGCAAATGCGGTTGTTGTATCTGTGCTTTGAAGCTGACTTGAAGGGCCCGGATCCTGACGTGTACCAAACTGAAATTCCTGGTGGTCAGCTCACCAACCTCTTGTTTCAGGCACTGCAGTTGGGATTGGGCGAACGCTGGATCCACACCAAGGAAGCTTACAAGCAAGCCAACGCATTACTTGGTGACATTGTCAAGGTTACTCCTACTTCCAAGGTAGTTGGTGATCTTGCTCAGTTTATGGTGTCCAACAATTTGACTCCTGAAGATGTGCAGAACCTTGCTTCGGAACTTGACTTCCCCGACTCGGTGCTTGATTTCATGGAAGGTCTCATGGGGACTCCCTACGGTGGTTTCCCGGAACCATTGCGTCTGAACATAATCGCTAACAAGAGGCCTAAACTCACCGAGCGTCCTGGCCTCTATCTTCCTCCTGTGGACTTCACCCTGGTGCGTGCGGAGCTTCGGCTGCGATATGGTGCTACCATTGATGAAACCGACGTGGCTCTGTACACGATGTATCCCAAAGTCTATGAGCTGTTTAAGACTTTGCAAGACCGGTTTGGTGACTTGCTGGTATTGCCTACTCGGTACTTTTTGAAGGCCTGCGCTATCGGGGAGGAGTTCTCTGTGGACATTGAGCAAGGTAAAACGCTCATCATCAAGCTTTTGGCAATCGGCGAAATTTCCCAAAAGACCGGTAACCGTGAAGTATTCTTCGAGCTTAATGGCGAAATGCGCTCAGTGACCGTTGATGATAAGACTGTGCTGGTGGAAACCAAGACTCGCCCAAAGGCTACCCAACCCAATGATGTAGGGGCTCCAATGTCTGGTGTTGTGGTTGAGATTCGGGCTAAGCAAGGTTCCGAGGTTAAGAAAGGAGATCCCATTGCGGTGTTGAGTGCTATGAAGATGGAGATGGTAATTTCGGCCCCGGTGTCGGGTCATGTTGGCGAGATTGTCATTCGCGAGGGTGACTCCGTGGACGCCAATGACCTTATCGCCTCGATCACTAAGTAGAAAATCAATGAATGCATTCAAGCAAGCGCGAATTCTGGCTACAGGTATTTGTTCCTATTTTCCATTATTCCATATTAAAAGTGCTGTATAATACAAAGACGTGAGATTAGCGTGAGTAATTTGAACTCGCCCGGGAGCTACGACTGTCAGAATCGGAGTCCTGTTCGCGGATCTGTGCCAGCAGCTCGATGTGATGGCGCTGCTCCTCGGTCAGCTCTCGAAGCAGACCCTTACGGGTGAAGTCGACAAGTTTAGCTTTGACCGGCGAGGTTGTGCGAGCCAACCGTTCTTGCAGGAGGTTGGGGGCGTTCAACAACTCTTGGGAAGCACCCGTGTTGATTGACAATTGAGACAAGGTCGAGTTACGCAACAGATTTTTGAGGGTCAGCGGCGAGTCGCTGAAGGCAAAGCCGTCGGCGGTGCCAATGCTGGGTTGTTGGTGGTGAAATTTCTGTTGGTCCTGGGCCAGTTGCCACTTGAATCCGTAAGGGGTTTGGGTAGCAGTAAAGTCATCAAGGTCCTCTTCGGGATGAAGAGGCACGTCATCTGTGCGAATTAACAGCTTGCGGTTGGCTTTTTCCAATAAATCGGGCAGCAGCAGATTCAGATGATTCTGCAGCGGTCCCGCCAGAGCCCCGGTGAAGTACATCAGCAGCCCCAGAAGGTCCAGTGGGTCACGAGGGATTTTTCTGTTGCCTTCTTCGTGTAATACATCCAAGTTCAGCATTCGGCGGGCACCTTGAGTCAGCTGGGAGTTACTGTGGCTGAGAACCTCCCCGTCCAGGTCAAGCGCCTGAACGTTGCCCAGCAGTTCCCGGCTCATTAGACCATACACGCCCTGTGGGTATTGCAGTGCTGCCAGATCGCGTTGCACGTCACCATCGACGAGTCGGACCAGGAACAACTGGTCAGTGTTAACGGTACTCATCAGTGCATCCAGGTGACGCAGGTCAGGGTTGAGGTCACGAGCGTTTGAACCGGCAACGGCAGCTCCAAGTGCCCCAGCCCCAAGTGCAGCACCAAAGCTATAGCTTGACAACGGAACCTCGGCGTCATCACCGGGTTCGATATTACGCCACAGCTTCAATGGCTTCTCGTTGGCATCGTAGTACAGATCATCTGACTCAATGCGAGTAACCAGTGACAGCGTCAGGTGCATGTCATCATGGTGCTTCTTCTTCGGCAGCTCAAACTCGAGGGCCGACAACGCGGCCAACTGCTTCGGCAGCAGGTCAGGGCTGTGTTCCGCAGCAGCGGCCGCGCCAGCAGCCAATACGGCAGCACCAAAACCGCCCGACAACAGGCGCTTGTGTGGCGAAGGGAACGAGTCCCCGTAGGGCAGCGGGATGTCATTGTGCTTCTCAAGGTCCAGGTCCTCAGGCAGACCGGGAGCGGTCTTGCGCCGACGGACGCGGCAACACAAAAAGAAGAGCAACGCAAGTGCTAGGATGCCGCAAGGAATACCCACCCCTAGGCCAATAGCGAGCTTGGTCTTGTTCGAAAGGCCCTTGTGAGAGGAGTTATCGGTTGGGGCCTCAGAAGAAGTGGCAGCTGTAGGTTCGTCCAGCGAGGTCAGACTTGAGGTCATCGTGGCCAGAGACAGCGCCAGCGTCAGAGACAGTTTCGTCGCCTTCTTATTGATGCCTTTGATGTCCATAGACTGCTTCTCGTCTCCCACAGCAACCTCAACGTTAGCCTTGTCGAAATTCTGAGGGACCATCCCACCAATGGTGTTATTCTCACTAGACCAAGTCATCCAGTCGTCCATATTGTTGACGGAGACTTTGGCCAGCTTCAGTGTGAGATAGGGACCCAAGTCGGCAGTGAACCATTCGCCACGAGTGGCGTTGAACCCCGAGAAAGGACCGGTGAATGCCAGCAGGGTCGAGTACAAGCTAAAAGGCATCTGTACTTTGTTGGAGTACTTGTCGGTAATGAAAACTGTAAAGTTATCGTGGACAGCATGGTCTTTAGGGAAAGAACCAGAAATTTTAGCCAGGTCGGCGTCAAACTTTGCATAGTCAGGCAACAGCTCGGCGGTTAATTCCAGAATGTTGGCACGATCGATAGGGTCGCCGTTGAGGTAAACAAAATTGAGAGGAATCTCCTCATCAAAATCGTGCCCCAAAGAGCCGTTGATTGTGATGGTGTGGCTGAGATTGGTCAGGAGGAGGTTCGCGCCAACCACGAGCTTGAAGGGGCCCTCTGCAGCGGCGTATCCATCGATATCAGTGCCGATGAACACAAAGTCGTAGCTGTAGGAGGGAGCGGTGCTCAGGGTCACCTCGGGGACAGTGCCCGAGAACGTGCGGTCGTCGGGATTAAACTTGAGCCACGGGGGTAAAGGCAGCCGGTCAGCCAGGCGACCATAGGTGTTCACCAATTGCAGGCCATCGCCCTTCGTCTCGAAGGCGTCGTCGGGGAACGCAAAAGTGATTTTTTCACCCTCGGATACCACCAACAGCAGCAGACCGGCGCCGGTGGTTTTTCCAAGGTTGGACACTTCTGAACTGAAGTTGGAGCTCAAAGAGAGCCCCGGTTTATCACTCACAATGAACGTGTACTGGTTCTGGAGAGTGGTTTCGTCCAGAGGATCATGGCCGTGCAAAACAAGAGTAAACAGTCCCTTATCTCCGGCGGAGGGAGTGCCGGAAAACGTTCGCAGTTGAGGGTCAAATTGCATCCACGCCGGCTGCTCCAGTACGGAGTACTCGACGGTGGTGTTGGCAGTGGACGACTTGTAAGTGAGGGCGGCCATTTGAAACAGATAAGAATGGTCGACGCGGGCGACGTCAGGGAGCTGTTCGTTGAGCGGGAAGCCCACGTACACCTGACCTGCCGCCAACGCAGTCAATACGAGCCACGATAACATGGCGCTCACTTTGAAGTAACGAATGGAATAGTAGTCGGTAAACAAGGAGTGAATCAAGTGGCGCAACACGAGACGGCGTCGGGGGTTGGGAAATAGGTTGATGGAAGAAGGGGGGAAAGGTACCGGTCGATGTTGTTGAGTGGTGTTGCTAACGGTCTTAGTGGGAGGTTTTTTTGCGCCAACAATTGGTTTTATTCGTGCGTCTCCACAGCCCGAATTTACCCCGATTGAGAAGGCGCGAATGCCAGACAATGCGTATTGAAACAAGGGGGGCAAAAGGTTACATATTGAGGCGCCACGGCGACAGACGCCACAAAACAAAGACAAGGTTAAACGCAGCAACCAGGATTTTAAGGAGTTGAAGAAGTGTCCGATAGTGGTCTCCGGTTATCTGACCAGCTTTACCAGGCTTTGTGGTATGCCAATGCATGGCCTGGGCTTCCACATTCCTCGCGCCTCGTCTAATTCACGTAATTCTAAACAACGACGCGCTTTGTGCATTGTCTGTGCAGGTGGCATTTTGCCCAATTAGTGGTATTTTTTGACCATGGCGACAACGAATCGGTTAAGATGGGGAGACTTGAGAGGATCACAAAGCTGAAGATGGCTGGCCTAGTATGAGATCGCCCTGTGATCAAGGCGATCCCCTTCACTCCCTCGGTGATTGTCCGCTTTGGGTAACACCCCTTATACGCGTACGCGTCTGATGTAGCATGCAGCATACCTTAGGTACTGCGGCTGCGGTGATCCCAGGGATAAAAACGCCAGAACCTGGGTTAAGCCCTGGCAAGGGGTGCATCACTTATGCGACCGCGCCATCTACCCCTGTGCAACGGTATTCTCGAGTCGCGTACTCTATCTACAGAAATTGGTAGCCATCCCTTGTCACTAAAGGTTGCTGATGGGCGCCTCGAGCATGAGAAAGTCGTGGTGGCGGAGCATCACTGATGATCAGCTTACCTTTCATGCTGCCAACGAAGCGATGAAAAAGCTCATCGTAGTGGAAGCGTACGTGATTTAGTATCAGCGGATCTTCAGTGCGTATTTGGCGCGCCCACAGTACATTATGGGGCAATCCTGCCCCAAATTTACGCGCCTAGGCCACTTTGGAACCTGGGGTTTATCTCGATGGCCGCCTCTCAGGACTTGGCGAAGGCCAATGGCGATTCTATATTGGCTAATAGTTGATACATTCTTCTCATTTCAATTATCTAGATACTTTTGCCGCGTCTAGCGGTGTTCACCCCAAAATCTGTAGAATTTGCTGAGTCAAGTTGTACAACTCCACATTGGGGTCATCGTAGGCATCGTCGCCATTGGCCGGGAGATGTGCCGCCAGTTGCTGTGACGCTGACAACTCCTTGATGCCCAGTAAAATCTGCTCGTTGTCCTTAATCAACGAGTTGATCTCGCCATTGTTCAGTTCCAACAATTGCAAAATCGTCCAGAGTGCAATATGCTCAAACGTAGCCAGGCCCAGGCCTAAGAATCGAAGTAAAAACCCGTGGATACCGTCATTGGGTTGCAGCCAGTTCAGCAATATGTACTGCTTGTGGTCATTGGACACGCGCAGACACAAGTTTGCCAACGCGGCAGCCAGGTTGCCACACACCTCGCCGTTTTCACTGAAAGTGAGAGGAATAAGCACATCGATGATGTGAGCCTCGTAAAGCTTAGGCTTGAGGTCATCGGCGAGCGCCAAAATGGCAAAGCACGCCAGAATCTCCAGTTGCACCAGCAATGGCACCAGCAACACAAGCTCCTTGCACTTATCCACGGCACCCGCCGCCAACAACGCGGTGCGGTTCTTCTCCAGCAGCGCAGCCAAATTGCGGAGGGTCAGCACCGCATGGCACTGGATCTCCTCCAGCTCACTGAAGTCGAGCAAGCTGACAAGGGGTTTCAAGAAGCCGGCTTCAATGATTAGCGCTTCATTCAAGGGATGAATCAGGATGTTACGAATGCACGCCACGGCCGCCAAAACCAATGGCTGATGGTTGCAAGTCAACAACTGCACCAAATGGGGCAAACCTCCCGCCCGGACAATTTCTACTTGGTACCCCAGGTCCAGAGCTAAGTTACGAAGTGCTAACGTGGCCTGGCACTGAACACGAGGCAGAGGCAGATCCATGAGGTTGACGAGCTGCAGCACAAGTTTGGGTTCAGTGGTGGAAAGCTTCTTGCGGTTCGATTCGTCCACGGCAATGTTGGAAAGCGCCGTGGTGCAGTAGTACTGCACGTCCGTGTCCTCATGCGAAAGAAGCAGCACTAGTACCGGCACAGCGCCCGCATTCACCAATTCCTGGCGGTTTTCGTCAGAGTGGGTCATGTTGAGTAATGCGCCGGTGGCGTTGCGCTGGACGCGTATGTCCTTAGACTTGGCAAGCTTGGTGAGGGGAATAAGGGCACCCAGCTTGGCAATTTTCAGTTTATTGTCATCTTGGGTCGCTAAGTTGGTGATGCAGCCCACGGCGTTGCACTGCACTTCGATATTGGTCAGCATCATCTGGCGAATGAGAGGCTCCAAGCCACCCATTTCGACGATTAAGATTTTGTTTTCAGGGTGCACTGCAAGGTTACCAAGAGCACCACAAGCTGCCCGCTGAACTTCGACATCGTTCAGCTGTAACAAAATCAAAATGGGTTCGAGTACATCACGATTCACCTCCCTCACGTCCTTCTCGGTAATTTCGGCGAACGCAAGCGCCGCCAGCCGCTGAAGATCAATGTTTTCCAGGTAGACAAGTGTCAGCAAAGCCCGTAATGGCCCATTGCTGAAAAAATCCACGTCCAGTCGGTTCTCAAGGTATTGCAAAAGCGCCGAAATGGCGTCGCGCTCGTTCTCTTGCAAGAGTAAGGGCGCATTTGCGCCGTCACCGCTGCGGTTGCCCAAGCAACTACAACACGCACCCATTTAGAACGAGGGAACAACGATGTAGGGGAAGCGCCGGGATAATATTGCCTGGCGAAAATGAACGATAGTGGCCGTCCACAATTTTGGCGTGACACTTATCGCGCTCGGAGCGGCAAAACAAATTATGTGCAGGCACACCCCTAGACGAGGGGGTTATTACGATTGCCACCAACCCCAAGGTTCGGAGGCTGAAATGAAGGTGGGAGAAAGAGCATTGGGCATTTAACAGCCACAAGGTTTTTTTGCGTTGCTCCCGCCGTGAGGTTGATGGTATTTTCTATGATTTTTCACCGCCTGCTAAGACGTGCGGCGCTGTCGGCAGAGCAGGCGGGGAAAACTTGTCCTAAGGTTTCACCAGTCAACGACCTGGAACGACAGTTACTTTCGATAAATGTAAACGTTAGCGTAAGTCGTCAGAAACGTAGACAAGTAGCCTCGTACAATCTGCGTACCATTTAACTGATCGGGAGCAACCTCCGCGTGTGCCCGAGGACGGTCGGTTATGAACACAGTTTGTCTACATAGAGGTGCCTACTCCGCAAGAGGATGGTCCGAGTGAGAATGTAATCAATGTCGTAGTTTTCGGGCGTCATTCCCTGTCCTCGTGCTGAATGCATACTTGCCAGCCATCGTGGATTCAATGACCTTTTGCCAAGAGTGGGGAATGAGAGCTGCAGACCACACTGACTGAATTAGTGTTTACTTCGTTGCACGGTACTATTTTATCGCCGTTTTCGCAAGGATATTTTTTAGCCGACTAGTAACGAAGATCACATTTAGGAGTCTTCGCCAGCTGAATGCTCTTTAATGGTAAAAAATGACAAGTTTTTATCTGTCTACAAATGCCTCTGTTTTGCCACTCAAGCGCATTTTCGCAGATTCGCTTTTGTTTAGAATGTGGTTTTTTACCCAATTGAGCCACCCGCTGCGGTTTTGGTCTAATCATCGGCATGACTACTTAGCCGAAGAACGAGTATTGGAGTATAAGAGGATGAGTTGCCTCTGCATATTTTCAATTTCACCATGGCCTGTCGAGAATGTCGCTGTCCAGCTTCGTACCACGAAAAGAATACCCGCGTATGCAAACGCTGTGGAGGCCTTCAATTCCGTTGTAGGACCTGTTGTAAAGTTTGCTGTTACGCTTGCAACGTGAAAAAAAGATGACTGGTAAAATAGAGTAGTTCTAGAAGATCTATATCAATTTCATGTCGTTCGCTAATCGTGTTGGGCTTTCAATTGGATTCGTACCCTATCGAAAACCTTGTTCACTAAAAACTTGCGTGTTAATATCCATTCCACCAAGATCCTCGGGCACCACGACAATAGGTGACCCAAAAACAGAGCCCAATGCCCTCGATAAATGTTGAGACGACCGTTCACCCCAGTTGCACGTTTAAAGTCCGACACAACGTTTTTGGCGTAGTACTCTGGCGTCTGGGGATTGTTGCGCACAGCCATCTGCTGGCGATTTGCCAACAGCTCTGGCATCTCGGGGCAAGTGTAAATTGAACTCGTTGTTAACGCACGTGTATCTTCGATTGAAGTTTTCACCCCTCCCGTGATGATATTAATCACTTTCACGTTGAACACTTTCATTTCGACTCGCAAAGTGGCAGCATACTGATGGATTGCCGCTTTACTCCCGGAATAAATCAGAGACCAAGGGAAGGGCACAATTCCTGAAACCGAACCTGTGAATCCAATTACCCCTTCAGCTTTAATCAATAATGGTGCAAATTCTCTTACCGTTCTCACTGGACCTAAAAAATTTACCTCGATACATTGTTTAGCCTGATCATCAGTTACATCAAGACAGGGAAATGTACAATGCTGGCCCGCATTGTTGTACAAAATGTCAAGATAACCATCGTTCTCCCTTTGGATCTGATCACGAACAGCCTGGACGCTTGCTAAGCAAGCTACATCAAAGGAAACAGGAATAACCCCATAGGTTTTGAGCGAATCCATCGGCTTCAATCGACGAGCACCAGCGTAAACTTTATAACCACAGGTCGCAAATTCTTTGGCTGCAGCATAACCAATCCCTGAGGAGCCACCTGTGATAAAGACTACTTTTCGTCGACTAGTTGCCATATATGTGTGGTGCCCCCTGAACACTTCGTCGCATATGATAAAATCTGGTTGTGTGCCCTGGTGAAGTTGGTTTTTGTTGCCATTATCGCTGAATCGTAACGAACGTACTAACTAACGGTTCTTGTATCAATAATTTCGTGGTCGTGCATTTTGAACTGCATGACCCAGATCCATCAATTTAAAGGATTTTACTTTTTTTGAAAAAAAATTTCGAATTTAAAAGAAATTGTGGGAAATCTAAGACGGAACACCGAATACCAAGTTCGAATCGTGTTGTAAAAAAAAATCAGTCCAATCGGGAAGTCTAAACGCGGCTGTCTGAGTTATGGCCACTATATTCTTGTTCGAACCAAATCATTCATTCATAACCTCTAGTACCGAGGATACATACGCCGGTACCGGCCCGGAGCTAAACGGCGAACGACTTTTTGCGATGAAGCGAACTGAGACTTGCAAACAATCCATGCGAACCAAGGATTCGGAAGCGGATAAGTGCAGCAATTGCAGCCCCACTTCCCTGCTATATGCAATGTGCCATCATCCGTCTTTTGCCACCGTAGGTAATCAATGCGCACCACGCGTCCAATTGTGGGGTTAAGCGTTCCGTGGATAAAAAGACTAGTGCGCGTGGAACAACTCACAAAAGATAGGTCCGAAACTCGCACCAAGGCAGCAATGGAAGGCTTTATCATGATAATCATTTGTTGCAGCCTGGCCAAGATTTCGTGACCTACAGTGTTTTCGTAGAGTGACCCGTCCCAAATAGGCAAACCAAAGCGGAGAATTTTTCCCAGCCGCTAGTAACCGCAATCGGCTATGACCCGGAGTTGGCGAGAACTAGGAACATCAACTTGAATCAAGACTATGAGCCCCGGTATACAAGCCGCCCGCTTTTAACTCCTATACTCACAAAGAAGAAACACGTACTTGAAAGTATGCAGGAGCCCGCTTAACCAGAGGGGGCGCTGCAGTTTCCCCCACTTAAATAACCGGGTGCGTTGAATCATACCCGGAGTTTGACAGAGATCTAATTAAATTCTCTTGAAATGAACTACCTAACAACAATGTCGCCTATCATTTCACCCCAATTCTACGCTTCCCTCCCCAATTTTCTCTCTCTAGTCCCGACTTTTCACCTCTCGACCCCACGGTTTCCCACGGAACTGCATACGTCTCCCCGGATCTCGCTTGCCGCTCGACCAAATATATAAAGACCCCAGTCCGTAACCAAATATTAACAACCATGTTGTCGAGAATCTCTAGAGTCTCTGTTCGCAGAGCTGCCCCGAGAGCGGTGAGATGTATTTCCCTTAACACCACCACTACTGAGTTTCCCACTGATCACTATACGGAGAAGGATGAGCCTTACATCACTCCCTCTTTCCAGGACGGCAAGTTTTTCAAGTCTTCTGCCTCCAAGTGGATTGATGTCCACGACCCTGCCACTAACATTGTTGTGTCGAAGGTTCCTCAATCTACTCATGAGGAAATCGACTCCGCTATTGCTTCTGCCGAGGCTGCCTTTGAGGGTTGGAGAAATACCCTGATCATCCGTCGTCAACAGGTTGCTTTCAAGTTCGTGCAGTTGTTGCGTGAGAACTTCGACCGTTTGGCCGCAATCATGGTGACTGAAAATGGCAAAACTTGGGACGACGCTCTTGGTGACGCCCTTCGTGGTATTCAGTGTGCTGAGCAGGCGGTCAACATCGTTAACGACATGAAGTCGGAGGCTCTTGAAGTCGCCACTGACATGGAGACCAAGATGATGCGCGAACCCCTTGGTGTTGTGGCTCTGATCGCCCCTTTCAACTTCCCTGCTATGGTCCCTCTTTGGACCTTGCCCTTCGTGTTCGCCACTGGTAACACTTGTATTCTTAAGCCTTCCGAGCGTGTTCCCGGTGCCGCTATGATCATTTCCGAACTTGCCGCTAAGGCTGGCGTCCCCCCAGGTGTCTTGAACGTCATCCACGGTCAACACGACACTGTCAACCAGATTTTGGACGACAAGCGTATCAAGGCCGTCACCTTTGTTGGTGGCGACAAAGCCGCTAAGTACATCTACGAGCGTTCTGCTCAGGAGGGCAAGCGTTGTCAGGCTAACGGTGCTGCCAAGAACCACATGATCATTTTGCCCGACGCAAACAAGGCCCAAGCCGTCAACGCAGTTATTGGTGCTGCCATGGGTGCTTGTGGCCAACGGTGCATGGCTATCTCGGTGCTCGTCACCGTTGGTAAGACTAAGGAGTGGGTGGATGATGTTGTCGCCGAGGCTAAGAAGCTCGTTGTTGGCTCTGGTTTCGACAAGAAGTCCCACTTCGGTCCTCTTATCAACCCTTCGTCTTTGACTCGCGCTGAGCAAATCATCGATGACTCCGTGAAGGCTGGTGCCAAGTTGATTTTGGACGGCCGTGGCTTCAAGCCTGAGGACCCCCGTTTGGCTAAGGGTAACTTCCTTGGGCCCACCATTTTGAGTGAGGTTGACACTGGCATGAGATGCTACGATGAAGAGATTTTTGCCCCCGTGTTGTCTGTTGTTCACAAGGACACCCTTGAGGAAGCCGTTGACTTTGTTAACAAGAACCCTTTCGGTAATGGTGTTTCTTTGTTTACTTCCTCTGGTGCTTCTGCCCAGTACTTCACCAAGAGAATTGAGTGTGGCCAGGTTGGTATCAACGTCCCTATCCCCGTGCCGCTCCCCATGTTCTCGTTCACCGGTTCTAAGCAGTCTTTCCTCGGTGACTTGAACTTCTACGGTAAGGCTGGTGTTACTTTCTTGACCAAGCCCAAGACCATCACTTCGTCGTGGAAGCAGGACTTGATTGACGGCGACATCTTGAAGCCTTCTACCTCGATGCCCGTGCAGAGATAAATATACTAGTCCATTGAATGGAAATACATCATTGCTCGCAACGATACTCCCGCCGATAGCCGTTATTTCTGTTGTTACTCAATTTCTATGATGATCCACGCACCAAGCGACGGAATTGTGAAGTTCAACAGCAAACGCACAGTAGTACAGTAGTTATCAGATTTCCCGGATAAGGATCTTCAAAGCTCATTTACGATTTTCGGAGTGAAGATAACCGCCGAAAGTGTACGCGATCGCGGTTTATATAGCGATGCGAGGAGTTCCGAAGAAGAAAAGTGGGGCGAGATGGATGGTGGACAGGAGATGGGGGTGTGGGGTATTTAGGGATATACCTAAGCAATGTCAATAAAGATTTTCGCCTATTGATAACAGGGCTAATAAAATCACGATATTTGGACAAATTTAGGGAAGTCACCTCTCGACGTGCGATTTTAGTTTAATTATAGTATTTCCAGCAACCGCCTTGAAGCAACATCAAACGTTATTGCGGCTATAAACAGCCGATCGATGGGATATTTATCTCTGTGATTCAGGAATGCATTCCTGAAATGAACAACGTGCCGTGTTCCTTACGCCACGATACGGCAAAAAAACAGGAACTATTTCCTTATTTAGCAAGGAACGGCATTCAAAAACGCCTTGACATAAAACGCCGAAGCCCATAGTGCCTCTCGATCGGCAATCGTACGAAGCGCAGCCGTTTGCGCGTTCAGGATAGAAGTTTTCGCCGAGGCCGCCTGAGATGTGCAGCGTTATTGAAGTGTCAAGAAATATTTTTGTAATCCTTTTGATTAACAATTTGTAGAACAAGCACTAACTGGTGGTTGACACTGCAATATGTCATGGTAAAGTCCATTTTCATGTTTCTCTTTTTAGGTACTAGCAGGCGAAGGTTTCGGAGATTAATGTCCTTCTGACTCGGACGTTAGGCGTTATGCACAACTTTCCACGTTCGTAGGGCAAAAGCTAGGTGAGAAGCCGTGCCAAGAAGGCCAATACCTAAGCGGCTAACATTGCGAGGCTTCTACTTCCTATGTTGCCGCACGCACGTGCCCATCGCGATGTGAGGCATCAGTGAGCGAGATGCCGTACTTTTTGGCTATTACATTTCCCAGATGTACAAGGGAATGAAAGATTACTGGAAACACCTTCTCTGTCGATCGTAAAAATACATCATTGATGTTCCCTGGTCCGAAAAGGTTGGCCAAAGTCGATACTACCTTGATCTCGGGTCCATCTATCCCTCAACAATTCGTGCGGATCAAGCATGTATACGTCAAGTTTGTTTGCTTTGAAGCAACTCAGGATGGGGCCACCACATCCATTCTTTAGATTGTGACGTACCTGCTTATGAACTTTAAACGATTTTTTGAAAGCGGCGTCTTTTTCCGAAGTATGAAAGCACTCGGAACATTCTTCCTGGCCGTGGACTGCACAAGTTGGCGTTTCGAGCGTAGCCCTTGTCCATAGCGGGGTATCTGAGAAAGAGGTGTATTCAGTTCAACCGCGTTGTGAGGTGAACTGAGACGCTTCCACGAAATGAATTTCTGTGAGCTTATTCGATCTCCGTTAGTTCGACCACTAGGAGAGAGCCGCTGACTCTTTGCGTACAATGGCCGACTCTTTTTTATTATTCGATATCACCTTGCTACTAGACATCTCCCGATTTAACATGATGTTCCCCGCGTCCAAACATGTCATCCCCCAACCCCTATAATTAAATGGCTCATCGGTGTTATGGATACAATACTATGTTCAGGAATTCATACCTCATGTACAGGTTTTTCTCGTATAACCTTTAAATCCGCTGTGAGAACATGACGCAAAGTACGAATGAGGATAAAATCGCGGGGTATCGAGACAAAGAAACGGTTGGGGATTCAGTTGACTTGGCCGAGCCGATCATTGCCCAAATCGAAGGATTTGATTTGAAAGATGTAGTACACCCAATCTGACTCCGTTGATACCTACTCAATGGCACGAACGCGTGTTAAATTACCCCAATTTTCCCAGATCGCTACCCCACAAAATAGATATGCAAGTGCGGATGCTTTCTCCGGCGGAAGCTGCAGGCACTCCGAAATTGATTCTACGAAAAAAGTATATAAGTAGCCGATGTCTTCATCAAAACCTATCAATCATGGAGACTACAACTACTACTGCCAACATTCCCCAGCACGTTTCATTGTCGCAATCGCTTGCATCGAAAGTGGCAATTGCACCCGACTCCGCCCCATACATCTTTCGTGACGTCGGCAGTCTTGGACAAATCGTCGCTAACTGTTGCCCAATCTCGAATGAGCATTTGCAGGGGTCGGTACCTATCTCTGGCACCGAGGGAGCCACGCACACTCCAACTTACCGCAACAAAGCCTTCCCCCACTCGCTCAAGCTGACGATGATTAGGGGGTTGGATCTGTACTATAAATTGTTTGAGAATTCCCTTGTGGAGTATGGCAAGCAGAGATGTATGGGGTATCGTGTTCTGGTGAGCGACCCTAGCTACCTCTACTACACCTATGAAGAGGTTGCTGAGATGCGTGACGCTTTGGGCGCCGGCATTTTGAACACGTTGCTGGCCAACCGATTCAAGGAACCCTCGAAGTTTGCGTCTCACCGCAAGATCGACACTCACCAGCAAGACTTCTCGAGCTTTTACCGCGATGAGCGTTACTCGTTCGTTTTGACATTGTACCTGACGAACCGCCCTGAATGGATGATCACAGACTTAGTTGCTCTGTCCTATTCTATCACTAACACCGCCTTGTATGACACTCTTGGTTCCAACACTTCTGAGTACATTTTGTCGCTCACGGAATCCCCTGTTGTCCTCACGTCCGCACTGCATGTCAAGCGTGTGATTGACTTGAAAAAGGCACATCCTAAAACTTTGGGTAATGTGATTCAGGTGGTTTCCATGGACCCCTTGGATGCGTCGGGCGCTGACTTAATTGCCTATGGTGCTCACCAAAACATTGAGGTAACTACGTGGAACGATGTGTTAGCGAAGGGCCGTGCCTCCCCCATTGGCCACTGCCCTGCTGGTCCTGAGACCATGTACACCATTTCATTTACTTCGGGCACGACCGGTCCCCCCAAAGGAGTGATCGCTTTGCAAAAGGGGGCTGCCGCGGCAGTCACATTCAACTTGGCCCACATTCCGACCCAGGTGGGCTGGCGTTACTTCTCGTTCTTGCCGTTGGCTCATATCATGGAGCGCCAGACAATTGCGGCTGCCCTCACTGCGGGTGCTATCGTTGGTTTTCCCCCGCCTAACTACAAGCCGGCTGACTATTTTGATTACGTCAAGGCTTGGAAGCCCCATGTGTTAGTTAATGTGCCTCGGATTTGGAATAAGTTGGAGCTGATGGTCAAAGCTCTTACGGTTGAGAACCCCGACAAGGCGCGTGCCACCGCTTGGTTCCTTCTTGTGTTACAGCGTCAAGCAGGTCGCGGGCCCTTGAATTACCAGGCTGACATTTTTGAGCTGTCGATCACCAAGGTTATTCGTCGCGAGTTTGGTTTTGACAACCTCAAGTTTTTCTTGACCGGCGCTGCCCCACTCGACTCAAAAACCATCAACTTTTTGAAGGCAGTGTTTGATGTGGGCTTCGCTCAAGGAATGGGTATGACCGAGACATTCGGAGGGATTGCAATGACTAATCCTTTCCTTTCTCCACGTAAGGGCTTGCCTTACTCATGTGGTGCGTGTTCGCTTACTTGTGAATGGCGCCTCAGAGAGATCCCTGGTATGCCAAATCACAACGAGAATGGACAACCCCGTGGTGAACTTCAATTGCGAGGTCACCAAGTTTTCCCTGGATACTTCAAGAACCCTACGGAGACTGCTGCCGCGTTGAAGGACGGATGGTACAACTCTGGAGACGTTGCTGTTCTTGACGACCAAGGGATGTTATACGTTGTCGACCGGGTTAAGCTGCACTCCAAATTGGCTCAGGGTGAATATATTGCCCCTGAAAAAATCGAGGGTGCTTATTTGAATGCCAACCCCATTTTGGCCCAGGCTTACGTCCACGGTGACTCCACCGCTTCCTATATCGTTGCGGTACTCGGCGTTGACCCTGTGCGTGCACAGGAGTTCTTGCAGAACCATTTGGGTCGTGAAGTATCCTCCGCCGAGGTTTTGACCCTTCTCAACCGGGTTGATCTCAAGACCGAGTTAATAACCCAGCTTAACGCCAATGTTCCTGATTTGTGCGGGTTTGAGAAAATCCACAACGTATTCGTCTCTTACGAGCCTCTTGAAGGCTGCTTGACCCCTTCCCTCAAGTTGCAACGCCCCGTAGCTATCAAGAAATTTCGCCCTACTTTTGACGAGTTGTACGCCGAGGGTCTGTTGATCAAGGCCGCCAAGTTTTAGTTTGATTCATGAATACATAAGTATAGTATAGCTCACAATCTATTCGAGAGAAGTTTAGGATTGCAACGTAGTACAAGAGCCCCCAAATATTGGTCATTGACTAGAAAATTAGTGAACACCAAGACTCTGCTTGAGACTGGTCGTGGTATGAGTTCAGAAATGCACTGACTACACTCGGGTTTACGTAAGAGTACCTTGTTCGGTGATGCATTCTATGCTTTGATGCTATATTTTTTGCTTAGTTGGCGAAGTCAACCGCCCCTCGTCGTCTAACTCCACTGTACCTGGGGACTCAAATAACGACACCTGGCCGGCCAACAACCCAAGTGTTTCCAACACTTGAGTGGGGTCGTTCAAATGAGAGGTAGCAACGGTTTTCTTCAGCGCCGGTCCAACTACTACTGGATAAAGCCCATATGCCAGAGTGAGTGGGGTTAAGTTGGGATGTATCTTCGGCACGTTCTGCGAATCAGCTGCTTCCAGAAGATTGATCAACAGCCTAAACATATCCTCATCGGTAAGATCGTCCCCAAGGCAGAGCACAAAGTCAGGTAAAGTAGACGGGTTAATCTTCCCCAAATCAGGTTCGCTTGTAACATCAAGCGGCTCTCCCCAGGGGGACAAAACTAATCGTTTAACGATTTCACCCTTATTGAGTACCTTCGGTCGAACTTCGATGTTTGCTTTGCCTGCCATGATCTCCACATCATATTTCTCGGCGACGGAGGTCTCTAAAAGAGTTTGAGTCGCTGCTGCATGTTTTGCTGCCAATTCAGCGTCAGCCCGGCGATAATGCCAAGTGAGCGCCACCTTTTTACGCTCGACATGAGCTCCTGGGGTGCGTTCTGTAACCTCAGTGAACACTTCGTCCACAATTGGTTGCCACAGCATGTCAAGTTTTTCTGCCAAATTGACCCAGTCCTTGTCGAGTTCTTTCATAAAACAACCGTGTTCCGCCAGCAATCCCACGCGCTTGTCTCCCATCCATTTATCCAAAAACGCCTGGTCACGACCTGAAACGATCCAGATGATGTTGCGGGGATCAGCTGCCAAAGCGGTTATCACATGGTTGAGGCGAGACAGTGGAATGGCCGCGTTCGGGTCCTTGACGATTGGTGTGAGCGTGCCGTCGTAGTCAAATAAGAAGAGACGCCGTTTCGCTTGTTGATAGCTGGCATATACCGCAGGCCGATCGAGCGCTGGGGTAACCCGACGACCGCTCAGGGTCAACAGGGACAACGAGGTTAAAAAGTTGTCAGTCCAAGTTTGAACAGTGTTGCTTGTTACCTCAGAATAAAGCTTTGTCTCCAACAGTTGTTTGCGGGACGGAGTCATGTCCAAACAGTCGCGCAATTGTTTTGCGATACCCACCAGGTCCCACGGGTTCACGAGAATGGCATCTTTAAGCACGGTCGCGGTGCCGGTGAATTCCAGCAATATAAGGGGCGAACACAGCTGTTTCTGACACACCACGTATTCTAAGGATGTAGTGTTCATACCATCGCGAACACTAGTGATGAGACAAACGTCAGCCACACGCAATAAAGCGAGGTACTCCTCTTTTGCGACATACATCTGGTAATGCCACACAGGTGTGTAATTCATCAGGCCATAGGTAGCGTTGATCCGCGTGACCAATTCAGTAACCTTATTCTCAACCTTAGCCAGGTGGCCATACCCCAACGACAGCACCTGGATCATCACCACTTTATTGTGCCACTCGGGGTACATCAGCAAAAACATCTCAAACGCCTCAAGCTTTTGCTCAACCCCACGAACTGAGTCCAATCGGTCACGTCCGACAATTATTTTGCAATTGGCATAAACTTGGCGCAATGCTTCGACTTTCTCATCAACCGCTGTCACAAATGCCTCGCGCTCAATGCGAGCTACGTCGATCCCGATAGGCATGGTCACAACTGTAACTTGGCTCCCATACAGCTCAACTTTATTTTTCTTTACCTCACAGTGGCCGATACGCTGGCAACACAGTAAGAAATGCAGCACAAACAGCGGCAGCTGAAACCCCACTTGATTGGCTCCAAGCAAACCCTCTAAAAGCTGGCTTCGCTTCAGCAAACAGCGGAAGTACTCCAGCGAGGGCCAGGGAGCATGAAGGTAGAACCCTATAGTGGCGTCCGGCCACTCCATACGGCACAACAGCGGCAATAATAACAAGTAGTAGTCGTGAATCCAAATGATGTCACCGGGACGATACACTTGCTTCAACTTATTGAAGTAGGCCTCATTAAACTTCACATAGTCGTGCCACCACTCATTCTCAGCCAGACCATCACTAGGAGGCAGCTGAATGTAATGGAATACCGGCCAAATAATCAATTCGGCAAACCGGCGCCACCGACACATCAAGCCCGGGTTTTCCAGGCCACGATCAGACTCCTCAGGGTGATTGGCATCAAATAACCAGACAGGATGCATTCTAGCTGGAAGCTCACGCTCCACTTCGATTTTCTCAGACTCCAGTAATTCCGGACACTCCCCTGTCCATGCCACGAACTCCTCGTCGTATTCCGACAGCTCCGCCATGTATTGATGGGAGGCAAAGAGCGCCAGCGTGCCTCGGGTCCGCAGCAAGTCAAACCCCCCAGAGCCCCGCTGGATCTGCACCGGCAATTGTGTCATCACGTTGATTACCCGCATGCTTGACCTTCGTTCTCAATCGATTACTTAGTTATTGGTGATTTGGCTTGTTCGCGCTCGTTATCGGGTGCAGTACGTAGCAATTTACGACGTACCACGGGTAAGGCGGGACGGGGAGTGCCGGTAAAGGCGATTATCCAACACTCAGATTTGGATGGCATCAAACCGCTAGCATATAAGCGTGTAACCAGAAATTTCCCTTACTTGTTGCTCCGTATCGTGAATTGATCGAATCGATATCGTCCAGCCTCATTGTGGTTGAATACAACATGGGCGTAGTGATCACGCTATATATTACTGAGCAATAACCATAAAGCTCATGCATCCGTCATCGAGTTGATTCTTATGCGAGACCAAGTTGTGATCTCGACGTGACTTCTCGAGGCAGTCTTTGACGCCGAGGGTCTGAATCATTCCCTGAATAAAATAAGAACGAAACGTCGTGGTATTGAACGGCTACGCGGGCGTAGAAGCAAACATAACGACACGGCACAGCATGGCAATTGGATTCTCGCCCGAGTGACACAACTTTTGAAAACTATTGCTGCTATTATGCTTGGAGGCACCATCAAGACTGTGTCTTGGCATGATGCGTCTAAAGAAGCGTTGGCACACGGCGACAATTCTGCAATCCACCCTTTGAACAAAAGTGGCAGTTTGATGGTACACTTGGCCAAGAATATAAATTGTGCTTGGCCAAGTGGAGAATCCAACCAGACCTTACTGACAAATTTACGACGTAGGTGTTGTCAAATGAATATTTTCGAACCGAATAATGCAAATGCATAGAACATGCCGAACAATGCGTCCTTTGATATTTATGATCATCATAAGCCTTGGGAATCTTACAACTTTATAAGGCAAATGAGTTGCAGAGGACAAAAGTGAGGTCTATTGTTCAAAACCCGTTGGCTATTTGATGCACACAATCAAGATTGAAATGCTTTTTCTTGCTTCAAATCATTCAAATCACTTGCGAAGAAATCGATAGATAAACTTTACGCTCAATGGAGCAATGCCTTTTCGATAAGGATTCTCGACAGCGAAGTAATTTTTACTTGTCTACATCCTTCGTAGTGTCTGACATTATCAGATGAAAAGACATTTATTAAACGACAGGATCAAAAGCAAACAAATCAAACAGGAGGCATGGATCAATGGTATTGCCCCCCCTCTCTCAGCGATACGCCGAAGGAGGTGCTAAAAAGCTGGCGCAAGGGTACCATTTTATGGTGTCATGTGTAAGAGGAACGCGTGCGCCTTACGTATGCACCACCTCAACCAACTATACCCCGGCGAGCAACCAAATCATGCAGAATCGCGCGAGACCAGCAACGTACATTGGTCCCTATATAGAGACTCTAGTCAGTTGACCGGAGATCCAGTTACGTATAGAGGGCGTACTAAGTGAAATAGACGACTTTCCACCGCTTATCCTCGACGGTTCATGCGAGTTGTTGCAAAAACTGGGCTATAGATTTCAAGGTGAAATTTCCACAGGTGGCCATGGCCCAGGCGTGCAGTAGGTATGTTATTTCGCTATAGGTGATATTCTTTCATTGGCCTACTCCTCTTCTTCCTCGTCCTCAAGATATTCGACCAACAAGTTAGCACCACTTTTGAGTGCGGGCACTTCGGCGATAGGTCTTCCACTTGCAACAATAACCTCTTTGGGAAATGGTTGCACCACCTCGAAATTAAACTCAAATTTATCGAAGTACTCCTCAAACGTAAGCGGTTGATCGTCATAATCGTCGTCTTCAGTTTCTTCATCCTTCATCAATAATTCGATCCACAAATACAAGTGTTGAACAGTCAAGTCCCCGGGAAGCTTCACTACCTGGCGACCACCTGAGGGCATCTTGATTGCCATGCGGTTGGTTCCTTCAGTAATCCCGTCTTTCCAAGTCTGAGCAAACCGAAGAAATGTTCGCTTTTGGCGCGCAATTGAAAGTTGCTGCTGCTGTCGTTGAACCCGCTCCTCCCGTTGTTGTTTCTTGATGCGATCTTGTTGCAAACTGTCCTCATAAGCCTGATCTTGCTGCTGCTTGAGCACGCGGGCATACTCAATCTCTCTCAAGTCGAAACGGGAGCTTACTAATTGCGCGTTATAGATATCTCCCACTTTGTGCATGTTGCGCCCAATTCGGCGTAGAGTGTTTTGGGGTTCTTCGAGGAGAGCTTGCGCAACATTCAGCTTGTAAACAACTGACATGGACGCCATAACGGACGGACTGGCAGATACGTTAGCGGCCATGGCCACGAATGGTAATCTGCGACAGCCGTACGCTCCGGCCACTGCATGCGCCTCGGGGCTAGCATCCACGTTACCGAAGTACACCCGTGCAGGTGCAAACAGGCCCTCAGAGCCAAACATTTCAGCAAACCAATCGCTTTCAATTATCTTAAGACCAAACCACTCAGTGTCGTTATTTACAAGCACCAATACCATCCATTCGTATCGTTGTTGGCAGTGTTTCAAAGATGGATCAAAATCGCAAGTGGCCACCGAGAGTCCTTGGGGTAACTCAGGATCATAGCTTTCATCGTAGTGCTTAAAATTGTACTGTCCGCGAAACCGGTTTGGCGGCTCCTTAGGCGTAACGAGCTGCCAGAGCCAAATAAAGAATGATGCAAGAGACCGAGGAATAATAAGAAGGAGCACCCATAGCGAGAACGACCCTTGGGGACCCATGTCTTCGGTTTTTTCCGATACAGCGTGCTCTAGTCGCAGCCGGTGGAGTCCAACTTCAAGTTGCCACTGATTCCCAACGGTTGGAGCTCGGGGTAGACGCATCAAGCCATCATTGAACATTTGCTGGTGCAAATTGATGGCTTCCTGGCGGAAGTCTTGCCGTGGGGGAGGCAGAGGAGTTTGCGGAGTGGAATTGTGGCCACGGTGGTGAAGTCCGCCATGGCTGGGGTGAGCGTCGATCCCCAGTGTGAGTCCTTCAAAACCTTGCTCGAAGTAATGAGCGAGAGCATTATTGACATCATTATTGTAAAAGTCTATAAGCCTTTGCACTTTGTCATCATCGGCATCAGTGGTACCGGCAATGCTTTTGAAGGTCTCCATGAGTGGATATAGTGACGTTTCGTTATCGGCGGCGAAAAAGTGAGCCCGCTGCAGGATGACGAAATCAAATTCAAAATCTATTGCTGGGAAGTAAGCAAGCTCAGTTTCAATAGAGAGCATTTGAGGCTATTTCAAAAAACAAGAACATAGATTTTTCAACTAAACAAAACATTTTTCATTTCCTCACAATTAACCGGTCATAGAAAACCGGCAAAATCGGCTTATCATAAATGGTCCCTTGGCCCAGTTGGTTAAGGCGTGGTGCTAATAACGCCAAGATCAGCGGTTCGATCCCGCTAGGGACCATTTTTTAGGCCCAAAGTATTTTTTGCTCAATGTGCCGTTAGGACAAACGTCTCAAGAATACTTTACCATTACTAAATAACTCCATAAAATCAAGGTTTGGGTACGGGGGCGGCAGCAGTCTTCTTCAGCTGCTTGCGACGCACTGTGACTTTACCGCGGCGATCGTCCAAATCACCAGTGACATTTTGCAAGTACCCCGGCACGGGAAGTCCTGCTTTCAAGAAAAAGATCTTCCAGTTTCGTGCTTTATCCTTAAGCTGTACCTGCGTCCGGTTCTTGAGCGCCTCCAGTATCTTACCTCCAGCACCAAACAACTCGAGAATTGTGGCCCATTGAGGACCTTTGAGCTCCAACGCGTGACGCAAAGCTTTCTCTTCTTCGCGTGTCCATGGCCGCCGTTGCAGACCGCGCATAACGCCATTGTTCAGCGGGTTGACTCGCAAGTGGATCCGTTGCTCCTGGATCTCCAGTGGAAGCAATTCGTGAGTAATCTTGGTGATTTCACCACTGTCCAAAGGACCTTCTGAGACCAGTTGATACAGGGTCAGCAAATGAGCGGGCATCGGCACGTGTACGGGATCTTGAGTTTCTGTTACTGTGGGAGTATATTGGTAACCACGCTGCTGGCGACCGCGCTTGCCCCAAATAATGAAACCCATGTTTTTCAGCACATAGTCGAATAGGTCGCGTAAAAAGGTGAACCACTCATATTCCCGCAGCAAGTCTTCTCCTTCGGGCCAATTGAGTAAAGTAGCTCGACGCTGTTGACATCGCTCAATGAAGTCTAGCTCCGTCGGGTTGAGTTGCTTTGCTCCCCGACGCAAGAGAAGCTGATCTTTCATATCATCAGGTAAAATGTCTTTGAGAATCTCCTCCGACAGCCGCTCCCCAGCTTCGATGGCAGAAATGTACGCCTGGGTCTTTAAGTCAAGATATAAATTAGCTGTTGGCTTTAAAAGCTTTCCCACCTTATCACCAATAGCAGTGTTCACGACCAGCTGAAGTGCCAGCGAGTTACCCATGTTTGAAAGAGCATAGATAGGATCCAAGTTGTTGTTGGGACAAAATACATCCAAAAACAGCTCGTTGAGGTAGAAAAACCCCACTTCCAACGTACCAAGGGTTGCCATTAGAAATGTGGCCAAATTCACTTTTCGAAGTGTCAGCTCGATCAGCTGCTCGCGGTTGCGGAACATCAGAGGAGTCTTTTCGCCTTCTTTCCACATCCCTGGGGCCAAATGTTCAACTGTGAGAAACGGGTCCTCCTCTGAGTAAAGTCGCTTCGTAAACTCAAACAACAGAGCCAAATCACGAAAGGTGGCACCGCCGGGGGTTTCAGGACTCAGGGCAAGATCAATGATCTTCTGGTAAGGGCCCACAGCAATAATCCGCAATAATTGGGTTGCCAAGTTATCCAAAGTGGCTAAAGAGTTGACTAATAATTGGATCCGGGGTGGTAGAAAATCGGCCGCTACAATGGGGAGTGGCAACGCGGCCAAGTGCGCTTGCAGCAAACCAGCAAGCGGCGGGAGCTGCAGTGAAAGCTCTTTGTATGCTGCTAACGCCTCGTTAGTCTTGAGAAGTTCCAGATTGGCTGGAACTTCAATGCCATGCCACGAAGCCGAACCCAGTTGAGATTCTAGCTGCTGCTGCTGCTCCGTGCGGGGAGTGAATGACGTCGACGCTGGTGTAGAAACGGTTCCGCTGAGTGTCGGATCCACATTATCAATTTTGTCCTGGGCTTGCGGGGCTGGCGACTGTTCTTTAGACTCCGTAGCTACCTCCAACTCGTGAGCGATCAAATGAAGCTCGTCATCGATTCGTGGCCGTTTATGCTGCTCATCTATGTGTTGCTCTTGCTCGGCGAGATAGTTCTCCAACTCATGCTCCGCGCGACGGTGGAGATCCATGGCTTCACGGGTGGTTTGTTTGAAATTCACCGCGACTGTATATGCGATGCGAAGCCGCACAGATTGAAGCCATCACTGATGGACGCGGCAGTTAGGGACGAGACGCGATCGGAATAGTTTTCAAAGAGTCAATGAGATTACTTCGAAAGTCTGTCTGCTCATCACTAAATTTCAAGAAAGGACTTCGATGTATTGAAATTGCTTTACCACATTCTCAGACTCTATGATTGATTGGAGGTCATAAAGTCGGAGTGTTGAAAACCAGAAGGGATGCGAGCATTTTTCATTTGCATTTACAATAGCTTTTGTGAACTTGTTTCTGTCCTTCAATGTAGAATTTACTTATCAACGACTCATGCCAAATTATGCACCTCGGCTATTAGAATTTGACTGCTTCATCCATATCTATTCGAGACTACATGACTTGGCTAGCTTCAACACCAAAAAATCCCGTACAAACCTCATTCTTTCCAACAACATGCCCGTTCTTAGTCACGAATATCTTCGACTGATTGAGATGCACCGATAGCATTGCTGGACGCACGGGGATAGATCATTCTGTCTGGACCATTCTCTCGTACCTTTCATCATACACAAATATTACTGTGGGACATTCCATTTTAGATCACAGAAGATTTACGAAACAATGTGGGGGGTTTCCGCTTTTCGTATGCAACACCTAGCAATACACTACGAGGGTAGCCATGACAACCTTATCGAACCATGGAGTGAAACGTGGCCACCATCCTTTCTGACCACCTCAAATGTTAATTGACATGACCCCAGCGCTATGTGTTGATCTCGCATACTTTGCCGCGATATCAGATGTAAAAACTCTCTGTATCACTGGGGAATGTAAAACAAAAGTGGCCGGTATAGGACGTGGGCCGACCTAATTTAGAACTTACGGATGGGATGGCTAAAGTTAAAAACTGAAAGGCTACCTGGGGTCGTCACCATGAGTTTGTGTCAAGCTCAACCAGCTCCCTTAGAAGTTGGGGCTACATCATCGTCACAGACCCCTCAAAACACAATCACTTACCTTGATTCCGTTGTCGATTTGGTGGAGTTATTGCAATGGTACTACTTTCGCAAAAGCGAGATTCCTGATGTGTTCAGCCTGGAGAAAACCTATTTCCCATGGCTACACCATTTGGACACCGATCCCCAGCGCGAGTTCTTTTTAGGGGCTGCAAAAACTCCAGTGACCACCCCGTTGGTGTTCAACCTTATAACGGTTAATTGCATGCCTCCTGAGAGCCCCGCAGAATTTCGATTGATCAATCTGATCCCTTTCGACCACGTGGCGAAGGCCCCTCGTCAGACACCGGATCTGAAAGTGGTTAATCGAAATTTTGGCCACCAGCTTCAGTTGATGATGGAGGCATCATCTTTTGTGCTATACGGGAGTGATAAGGATTACTTGGCTCATTGTTGGCGAAAAATGCAGCAGAGAGTTTCGAAGGGTACTATCTTTGTGTGCCACATGGAGTCAGTAGACTGGTCTAAAGTCCCCAAATCATTACTCCAACCACTCATAGCAGGTACCTTCATTCCGTCGGCCCTCTTACGAAGAGACTGTACTATCGAGCTTCCTTCTGACCATTGCCCACTCTTAGCATATGAACACGCCCTTTTATTTGCGGTTCACTCTAAACCTCGGATATTTGATTATGTGGTGGTCGGTTCCACTAGCGAATTCGAGAATATGGATAAACAGAAGTACAAGCTCATTATCCAGTGCCACGATTCGGTTGACTCACTTCCATCGACGGCTACTTTGGCCCTGATTTTCGAGGATTGGCAAGAAAGCACGGAAAATATCCACTTTTACCTCGAGTTCCCCTCGGGCAGCTATGCACCCAGATGCCGAGCATCATTCATAAACACGATCAAATTGATATACAAAGTGATCCAGGAGGAGTTTCTGGTCTATTTGTTCTCCTTTGACGGTTTTACAGGGGTTTCCATCCTACTTGTGGCGCTCGCCAAAGTCATGTGGAAAACTTCTATTGAGGAAGCATTTCTCAGATTGGTTGCTGAGTACAACGTACGAATATACCTCTTTAAACAAGATTTTGCATTTCTCCAATGGATTGAACCACTGTTAGATGCAACGAATTGGCTGAATGCTAATTTGATGCCGTCGCCAATGGAAAAAGTCACGGCGCATGTTCAACTGCCTCACAAACTACAGAATGAATTACCGCCCGACCAACCGATACCACATCCAGTGGCTGAGCGCAAACTTTTTACATCAAGCTCTCTGGGAACTATACAGCACACTGTTACTGATCGGTTTGCAGGCGATTGGTTCACACCAGGGTCAGATGTCAATTTTCCTGCTTGTATAATTCCCAATCTGCTCTTCTTGGGTAGCTGGAATCATGCGTCTCTGTGCACTGTAATGGAGACTCTTCAAATCAAGCAGGTGATTTCACTTGGCGATTGTCCTAGGTGGTGTGCTCCACTTATCAAAAATAAGCAATTCTCAGAGTTGTGGTGCCACGAGGGCATGCTGGTACTTCGTTTTGATTGTCGTAACCAACCTGGTTCACCCGCCCTGGTGGACTTCGTCATTTTTATTCACAATTTTAATGATGATGGACGTGATTCGCTCCTTCCGCTTCTCTTCAGCTGTCCTTCTTCGGTCAAACGACTCTTGGGATTCACCAAGTCTACCGAGTCGAAACCACGTACTTTGGTACACTGCCGGATTGGGGTACTGCGATCTGCTTCCGTTGTGATTGCGCATCTTATGGTCCAGTATAACCTCCTGTTGGTCGCTGCCTACTTGTATGTGCGTGTGCAACGCTTTAACATTATTATACAGCCAAATCTTCGCCTCATGTATGGGCTTTGGCTATGGGAACGCTACTTACACGGAGGGGTTATGGCGTGGGAGATTTGGGCTCTGTGGATAGACAGCTTGAATCGTCATTATATTGATGTAGAAGTTCACTCATAACAATCGCCATCCACGTACATTCATTCACACACGTAAGCCCATGCGAAATTTTATTAAGCGCGCCACACAACGTAAAGCAAACTATCATGTCTACTAAAGTGAATAGAGTGGTTCAAGCGAGTATGTTACTAATGCCCACCCTTAACAACATCTACTAACCCCAGTTCAAAAGCTTTACCCCAAACTGCTTGCCGACTCCTCATGGGACAACACCGGCCTACTTGTCGATGCCATCAGTGGAACGGCCCCCACAAAAGTTCTTTTAACCATCGATTTGACCCAAAGTGTTGCTCAAGAAGCTATTGATGGTAAGTGCTCAGTGATTATGGCCTACCACCCTTTCATATTCAAGGGACTTAAACTGATTACGCAGGCGGACCCTCAGCAGCGCAGTTTAATTAGACTTATTCAGAACAATATCGCAGTGTACTGCCCCCATACCGCAGTCGACGCGCAGGTGGGCGGGGTAAACGACTTTCTTTGCGATGGATTGCAGCTTGATGAGGCGAAGCGCGAACCCCTCGAAGTGTCAAAGGCTGCCGAGGCTACTGAGGGCGCTGGCATGGGTCGTTTGATGACCCTAGCCCAACCCACCAAACTTTCGTCTATTGTTGATAAGGTAAAGGAATCTCTCAACATTGACCACGTGCAAGTGGCAGTGCCCCACGACCAAGGTCGCGACCAAGAGATCCGCACAATTGCAGTGTGTGCCGGATCTGGTGGCGGTGTTTTCCGAGGAATTGACGCCGACTTATACTACACGGGCGAAATAAGTCACCACGAGGCATTGTACTTTGCAGAAAGTGGCTCCTCTGTAATTGCCTGCAACCACAGCAACACTGAGAGGGCTTTTCTCAAAGTGTTCAAAGAGCAATTGCAGAAGGAATTAGGGTCCGATGCTGAAATTGTGTTAGCGGAAACTGATCGCGACCCTTTGCAAGTGTGGTAAGTCGCTTGCGCGTAAATAGATTGACATACAGGCGTTACCGACCAATTTCCTAGTTGGGATGGCATGACCAAAAACAATGCGAAGCGCAATGACAGAGTCATCGCATGCGACTATAGCAATAACAATCACGGAATGTTGGGAAGGCAAGCATTGTAAGGTGCTAACCGATCCCTCTTGCATTCATTATTATATGCTTCAATTCATCAACTTTTATTCCTAATTATTCTTCCTTGCTATATATCATTAAAATTCATTACTCAAGCGACTTGTCGGTGCCAACGTACTCGACAGAAGTGTGGCCTTGCTGGAAGGATTGCATCTTCTCTTGCTCCTTAGATGCGTAGATAGAACGGCCCTCGGCGCCAGCAGAGCCAACGGTCTCGAGAACAACCTCGTTAATCTCCTCGGTGTCGTCCTTAACCTCAGGCAAGACCTGGTTGAGGATGACGCCAATGAAACCAGTGATGGCGAAACCGGTCTCCATCACAAGGACAATGGCGTTGAAGAAACCCTTAAGCGAAGAGTTGTCGCCATCATAGGTGAACACGTACTCGAACCAGTCGGGCAACAAGATGGCACCCATACCAGGCAACACCGCGGCGGTCAAAAGGAAACGGTCACGACGGGTGAATTCGGTGGAGGAAATAATCTTGATACCGGCGATAGCGACCGAACAGAACAAGAACGAGGTCATACCACCAAGAACCGGCTTGGGGATGGAGGTAATCGCGGCGGCAAACTTGGCGAAGATACCCATGATCAACATGAAACCAGCACACCAGTAACCGACGGTTCTGTTAGCGCACTTAGTAACGGAAATGACACCGTTGTTCTGAGCGAAAGTAGAAGTGGGAGTGATAGTGGCAAGACCGGAAATGATACCGTTGATACCATCGGCCAACAAACCACCCTGAATACGAGACTCGTACAACTTACCCTCGGTGGGTTGACGAGAGACATCAGAGGTAGCCGTAATGTCACCAATAGCTTCCATCATCAACACAATACGCACTGCTAAGAACGGCAACACAGCGGGACCGTAAAGTCTCAACTTGAAGGTGTGAACCCAGACGAAAGTAGCAGCGGGAGCCAACTTGATGTTAGACCCATCGAAGTAACCGCAAGCACCACCAACAATGCAGCCCATAATCAAACCGACGATAACAGCACAGGACTTCATGATGGGGGAACCGAAACGCTCAGACAAAATAATGGTGAGGTAGACCAAGAACCCAAGACCAACGTAGCGAGCAGAACCCCAAGGGTCGTTGTACTTACCCACGTGGCACCCATCAAAATCGTCACCATGGCAAGAACCACCAAGCCAGTCGGTCATACCAGACTCAACCAAGTGCGTACCAATCAACAAGACGACGGGACCAGTAACAATGTTAGGGAAAATCAGCTGCAAAATGTGGGAGGGGGTGAACGAAAGAGCGATTTCGAGGATAGAACAAATAACGGCCAGCGCTAAGAGTCTACCGTACCCATCGGGGCAAGGCAACTTGGTGCCATCGGCGGCAGTAGGGCAGTCACCGTTCGCGTACATCATAGGGAACGCTTTAGTCACGACACCAATCGAAGCGAAAGAGGTACCAATCATAGTCAAAAGACCGGTACCACAGTAGTAGCCCTTGAACAACTTGATTCTGGTAATCTGGAACATGGACAACAAACCAGAGACAATCAACGAAGCAGACACGAGGTACTGCTCAATCTGAGGCGAAAAGTTGGCCGACCCCGAAATAATGATGGGAGGGGTGACAACACCAGCAAGCATGGAAAGAGCGTGCTGGAAACCAAGGATGAAACCCAAAAAGATGGGCATGTCAGCGTAGACACCAAAGAAAGGCTGGGTCTTCTGCTCCTTGGAGATGAAGGGAATGGGCGGGACAAACAAGTACTTGTAGTCATAGTCGCCAAACAAACCCTCACGGGTGGTGAGCTTTTTAAAAAATCTGACCGATTGGTGCTTAACAACCTCGAATGCCTTCATTGGATGCTTACATTTTTCGGAGGGATCTTTGACGTTTTATGTACTCGGATCTCTTCCCCACAATTCGTCGCAGAAGTATGGTCGGCGAAAGGCGAACAAAACTTCAAAAATTATGTGCAGGTGCATATACATACGTCGGCCGAAATGCTTGGGCAAAAGCAATAGGCCCCTGGGATTCGCCTAAAGATTGCGGGGCACGGACGCGACATTATCTTGGCTACAATCCTCAGTGCATTACCCTGAAGAATCGCATACGACTTCCCTGGTTCTCATAACCCTCATCAAGGTTTGCCAATGTTTTGATAGGGACAAAACGTTTTCGCTGATTATAATCTCTTATCGTCATAGTGTGTCAGTTATTTTTTGCTAGTGGCAAATCCGCAGCGAAATCCGGTACATGCTCAGCAACGACTAATACTCATCGCTTTGAATTTTTTTTCTATGAGTCTATACAACTGGCTGGAACTGCCGCTCCGGCGAGTTTACGTATGCGATCCACGTGAGCCGCGTTTACCGGAATCATTTTTTTATGTGCTATGATGACATTTTTTTTACGATGTCTTCGTGAGTTGCCCGGAATCCGCCGTAACCTTTGCGGGATTTTAATAAAGCGAGGGAAGCTTCGAAAGTTATCAAAATTGGTCTCTAGGTAATTGAGGGGCCCTAGAACAACCTGGTGCACCCAAAAAATTGTATACTCATGTAGCCGCCTATGTACGCCTACGCCGCATGTACCCGGAATATTACGAAAATTCACATTTCTTTTTCAACAAATAGTTGGAGGTGACAGGTTAGCGAGATCGGACAATACCAGATCTTCAAAAGAGATCATAGTGGAGCTGAAGAGGGGTTGGTAGTTAGGCTAAAATTTAGCTCCGATACAGGACAACCCCATACTTGGCGGCCGGAGAGAAGCAGGGTGGGGTACAGGTCCTTATCGAGGTTAAGGCGGTAGTATCTCGGAGGGGAAGAATGGCTAGCCGTGTAAACCAAGAAATCGACCCACATAGATATCGCTTGCTACACGAAGCTGGTTGCGGTGGGATCCGTGACCAGCAGTACCTAAACCTTGTCGATTTACGTGATTGTGTAAGTTATTAACGGTAAAGAAGCAATATTCAACTGCATAGGCGCGAACACTACGGCTGGCACGCTTGCATGCAAAGTCGCTAGCCTCGCAGTACGCCATCCGAGGGCCAGGAAATTTCAAATTACTAATATGCACGTGGAGACGCACGTGACTGGATGACACATAGTGGGGAGTGCAGTGGGGTTTGGAATGTGCATGGAGGTTCCCGATGCCTTACGAACTATGCTTGACGCTCTAGTGATGTCACAAGCCGTCTCAACTGAGGAAGTCTTGTGACGTTCATCGTGCGTACCTCATCGCGAAGGTACCCGTGGCTATGATGACAAAATTCTTGGTTATCTCTCTTGGCCTGGCACTGAAGTATGAAACAGGGGAATATAGTATAAAAATAGTACAAAGCTCAAAAAATAACTCCGGAACGGGGAATCGAACCCCGATTTGCTCGGTGAAAGCGAACCGTGATAGCCATTACACCATACCGGAAATTTTCTTACCAAATATATTTTAAACGGGTGTTCAGTTACCATAATACCACTCACACGAATAATTAAATTTCTACTGCCATCTCATCTACATTATTAGACATTCGATCCGCAATGTTCACGCCAATTAAAATTGAAGACGACGACACAATTCGAGCTACTATTCAATTTTGTAAGGTTGGCGTTTAGTTTTTACCCCCTTGCCTCCTACTCTTTTTGTTACCTATGGCGGGATTTCTCCCACCGACCGCTCTGATCGGGCTGATGTACTCTTCTTGTTTTACTGTCAGATCTTACGTATCTATGTTACATAAATCAACAAATTATATGGATAATAATAAGCTTTTCGTCTGGCTAATGATTTCCATTTGTTTTACTGTTGGAGTACACTTTTCTACGTAATCTGAAAACCAAATCATGACTATCTTGAATAGTTAAAGTTTCCCTTGACTTTCGATAAAGCGTTGCTCAATTTTAAAAAGCTAATTCCTCGGCATTTCAGAAGGCCAAATTGCGTGAGGAAAGCAAGGAGGAATTCATTGAATGACACAGAAGTTTACGAGACCTTACATGAAATTTATGAAGCCAAAGAATGCAATTATATCCAAAGATTGTGGATTCTGGTGACTGTCAAATATAGTTGAATCTTTTCGAATAGAAAGCTATCATGCAGTTTACACTACTAACCACCAGTTGCTACGAAACCCTCCATCCTTGTCACTTCCCCCCGGCCCGAGTCTACCTACCCCCCAGGTTCGATTAGAATATCATTGCTTCTCACATTCAGAACCCATATAGTCAAGAACATTGACAAGTGTGTGGAAAATTTAGAGGCACACGCTACGAAGCTGCATAACCCAAGTTACATTGGCTATGGGTTTTAATTTTGAAGGAGCATTGTGTTAAATACTCTTCGTTGTGCTCTATCTTGTGCGAATCGATATTCGAGTCGCCATGACTTTGCATTCTTAGTATTATCATCCAAATCAATTAATTGAACCACCATAATTTCCAGAAATATCAACGATATCTAGAATGAAAAGGTCTATATAGATAGGTCATTACTCGGAGGTGGGTTCTCTAGCCCCAACTTTGGCCGACGAACAATGTGAAATTGTTGCTAAGCATGTGTTGACAAAGGGAATAAATTGCGGCCGAATCGAACTTACCATGGAGGACGATACGGCTTTCAAGGCAGATTCAACTATCGTATCAATTTCGTTGGAGTCTTAATAGGGATTTTCTTACTCCACACTGGTGGCCCTTTAGTATGACGGATACAAGAGTTTTGATAGTAATGCTCCCTCGAGAAACTTTCATTAATATGCGAATAAGCAGTCCACCTGGAAAACGTTGCTGAACACTTCGTCACAAAAATTGTCCAGGGTCCACTACGACGCCGCCACTCTACATCAATCGACTCGAATCAGGCAATCAATTGCGCAAAGTTATCGAAGCAAGGAGTCGCCCTTCAAAAGGACGTCGTGTATTGGTTGACATTTCAAATTTGTAATTGGAATATTCAAGATTTTACTTTAATCGCCCAGTAGACACGAACGTTGCAATGCCATTTTATTGTTTGCAAGAATCAAGGTCATCTCAAAAATTTAGGCATGTAAACGTTCTCGATCGCTTATTCTTCACTAACCGAACAGGGATTTTTTGTTTCCCGATTCAAATCGCCCCACTTTGAGATCGCATAAGGAGGATTCTCTTATATAGTCCGATGAAATCAGATCTTAAGCATCGCTGATCAAAATAGAAACACCGGAACCAATCGACAAAGCCATATTCATGAGATATTGTCACCCCTTTGTTATTCGTCGCTTACGGCTTTCAAAAGAATCAGGTTTATTTCGAGTGCATTGGTGCCTTGAATATGCTAAGATCTGTGCACTTCGCATAATCACTAGTCATAGTTGCATCATCGGTTTGGGGGAGGCTTAATCAAAGTTTGATCGCTTTAATTACTCCGACGCCTTGATTCAACGTCAAGATTCCAACGTTAGGATTTTGTCCATAGTAACGTTAGTACTATCCAGGCTGCGTTTGTCGGCGTGTCGTTGTCCGCGCTCAAGATACACAATGACGAGTGCCAAGAAAAGTAATGAAATTTTAAAACACGCGGATTAAGATCGCGAAGGGCTGAATATAGGGAATTATGAGAGTGAGAGAGAAGAAAAAGAAGAACAGGGGAAGGGAGTTTCGTACATGCGGAGTCTTGTAAGGGCCAAACCTAGTCCATTTCGACCTACGTGCTTTGCCTCGGAAACTGCAACAACCACTAGACAATGTAAAATAAAGGGCCCCGCAAAAGGTAAAATCTTTTCCAAGATGGAACATCTGATCAGGTTAAAGGCGATGCAACCGTGATTGTGACAACTGATTGGTGTTGAAAGGGTCACCCTAGCCATCACTTTACTACCTACTTTATCCATGTCGAAACTCGAGCCCCTCGTAGTATAAGCTCGTGTGGGTAGTTACCATTCGTGATTGTCTAGAAAAGGGAGGTCATCACGCGCAGTTCTGGTCAGTGGTGCATATTGTGTAACGCACCGCGCAAAGATTCGGATATGGTACAAATGAGATACCACCGCTAATTTTTTGGTTATTTTTCTCATAAAAGAAGCATCTCCCCTTGGCAGCTAAAAAACAAACCAGGGGTCAAGATGTTTTTCGCGTTGAGAAAGAAGCACATCCAGCTCACCGGAGTCATCTTGATCGTGATGCTCCTTTTGGTGAGTACGCTGACCGTTCGAAAGCGAATCACTGCCGCCGTGCCCCTGCTGTACATTGCCGCTTTGAGTGCTGGCTTGACTGGCGAGCGTTTCAGAGATTCTGGAATGGCGCTGGTGGACCCGGACCACTACATGATGCGCCAGGTCAACGCCCTTTACCAGGATAAGGTTGTGCATGATCACGACCAAATGTTCTGGCAAGTTGACCTGCGGATGCTGGACGCCGCTGGGAGCATTCAAATGCCACAATACTATCTTGACAGGTTGAGTGACGAGGAAAAGCCGCTCATTCAGCCATTTGATCCTCGTTTCACGTTGGCGATGTACTACGAGGCACTTGTTCGCCAGTTCCAGGAAAAAGGTCGGCCCAGTGCTAAAGCTCGCAAACTGTTGCTGCAACACGACGCTGAGTTACCTTTCCATTGGGACGATTGGGCAGACCTCTCTGTGTTGAACAAGTACATTTTGGATAACGAGATAGACAATAGTTGTTCCCTCATCGATGCTACCGACGAGGCCGTGAAGTACCATGAGAAGGAAGATAAGAAAAAGGCCGAAGAGGAGGCGAAGAAAAAAGCCGAAGAAGAGAAGAAGGCAGAAGAGGAAGCCAAGAAAAAGGAAGAGCAGAAGCTAAAGGAAGAGGCCGAGCTCAAGGCTCAGAAAGAGGCAATCGATGCCCAAGTCAATGCATTGGTTGAAGAGAAGTTGAAGGAGGAGGCTCAGCTTCAAGCTGAAGCCAAGCAGGCCGAGGAAGCGAAGCAAGCCGAAGAAGCGAAGGCTGCGAACGAGAAGCAGCAAGAGGCGGCTAAATTGGCCAATGAAGTAGCTCAATTGGGTGATGAAGCCAAAAAAGTTGAGGATGCGAAGGCAAAGGCGGAGGAAGATGCTTTGATTGCAGCTGCTGGGCCTGCTCCAGGAGAAAATGTCAAGCGTTCAATTTTAGAGAAGCGGACAGGCAACCTCAAAGACACGAAAAAGGCCGAAGAGTTCTGCTTCTCCCTGGCACAGATGCCAACTGACATTAAAACTGGTAACCGCCGCAATCCCGCATTCAATGCTCACGCCTATCCTGGTCGACTGACCAATGAAAAGATGATTCTCGCGGGCAAGCTGCACCTATATCTGTTCTTTGCTCCCCCGGAGGCCATTATTTTTTTAACAGGCGATGGTCTCTACCGGGTTAAAACCACTTCGCGCGAGAAGCTTCTCTACAATGGTTTGGTGGAAGACCATCTTGATGCTACACGCAATAGTCCCACGGTCGATGTGGTTAAGCTGTTTTCTAAACTCCAGAAGAAGTTTCCCGCTAACAAAGGGCATGTCCAAAACGACTACTTAGTGGACCTCCAAGAGGGCCATTTTCACTACTCGCCCGAGAAGGTCATCCAACAACTTACAGCAAAGAGTCGCGGTACCATTACCCGTGCAGAGCGTAATTACTTGGAGGGTGTTAAGTATTCGCATCAAACCGTGGTCAATGGTGGCAATATTCCGAAGTTTTTCAGGGAGGCTCAGCAAATTGAAAACCCGCTTGGAGACCATTACGACTGGCGATTTTTTAATGGTGTCCACTATCGGGGTTATGAGCAGACTCTCACACTTCATCACATGGTTCGCGCTTTCCTCCTGTTCTGCCGCAAGGCTGGTCTTAACACCTGGGTGGCACATGGTTCGTTGTTGCTGTGGTATTGGAACGGAATGGCGTTCCCGTGGGACAACGACATTGATGTTCAAATGCCTATCCATGACTTGCATAAATTGACGATGCATTTCAACCAGACTTTAGTTGTTGAGGATGCGAACGATGGGTTTGGTCGCTACTTCGTTGACTCTGGTACTTTTATTACTCAACGCGATAAAGGCAATGGGAATAACAATATCGATGCGCGTTTTATCGATCTCGACACTGGGTTATACATTGATATCACTGGTCTCGCTGTTCTGTCAGATGAGGCACCTGAGCGGTATAGAAAAAATTTGCCTGCGGACTGGAACCTGCTGCCAAAGTCCAACATTGAAACAAACTCCAAATTGCAGGTATACAACTGTCGCAACAAACATTTTTCACTGTTGCAAGAACTTTCGCCCCTTGTCAAAACCATGGTGGAGGGGGAGATTGCTTATGTGCCCCACAAGTTCAGTGGAATGTTGCAAGTAGAATACTCCAAGGGCTTGCTGGCCAAGAAATTTAGCGGGTATGTATTCATGCCCCAACTCCGGTTGTGGATTCGCGAAGACGACATCTTCAACTTTTTGCAGGACAAAGAGGGGTGGGCAAAGGTACACCTGTTTGCTCAGCTGTATCTGGAGCTTGATGATAATGATGATACCAAGTACGAGTTGGCTTACTCATTGAGCGAGGAGCAGAAGAAAAACTTCAAGAAAGTGAAGCTGGGCCTAAACGATGAGGATTTGACAACTATCTTCGAGTTGACCCCAGACGAGTTGCTTATGTTCTTGAAGCAAGACGACGTGTTCTTGCAATATTATACGTCTCATCGCTTCACTTTATTCCACGAAGAAGAGATGATGCGTTTGTTGAACAAAAAGACCTCCGTGCACGTCATCAATACTGCTCCTGATTTTGACCCCCTCAAGATCGACCCCTTTATTTACGAACAGAAGACTGAGGGCCTTACTTTCCAAAAAAAGGTGGCCCAGTACGTGGACATGAGCCATGCAGCTACTTCCAACTCCCAAACCAACCCCACTTAATTAGCATATACAACATTACACAACTATGACTCTGATCTTTCGCTAAACTCACTCTGGTATTGTTGCTGGTGCGGGGTGTGATAGAGGCGGTGCCATTACGGATAAGGCAATATCACATAATATCTTACGTAATACTTCTGGCTTGCATATTCGGTACAGTCGTTCCAATAATTTTTGTAAACTTTTAGATACAGGAGTTCAAAATTGATATCCGGGTAGTGCAAAAAAAACTTCCGGTGAGACCCAATCTCGAGCGAGAAATTCCGACTTCAGT
>JAKTTW010000058.1:0-74566 GCA_030560525.1 Diutina catenulata
ATGGTGGGGGGATGGCGGAGATGGTGGGTGGTGGTTATAGGGGTTACGTAAGCAAAGGTTGTAGCTTGGGGGGCCGCGAGCGGCGCCCCCCCAGACCCCCCCAACGCCTAGATGGGGCGATGGGGGGCAGTGGTAGTGTGTTGGGGGCTTGGTGGTTGTGGTGGTGTGTGGTTTGTGCTGTGGATGTGGATGTTGGTGGGTGTCGGTAGATGGGTGTGATGGCGGTGGTCTTGCTGACGTAAGCAACAGTGTATTCCCATCAACGCCACCAGAACCACCCCGTTTTGAAGGAGTAGGGGACACGGCTCAGCTTAGCTGTTTGTTACGTTACTCTACCATCTACAGATCGTGTTTTAATCGTATTTTGCGCTCAATTCTCTCATTGGTCGTTGTACCTACTAACCGCCTTTTGCAACCATTAGACGCACTAAAGAAAGACTTGGTCTATACCACCATTATACCACCAAAGGTCAGAGTCTTGGGCACTTCCGCTGCTGTTGACTACAGCAACATCACAACCGTGGAGAGCGGTGGGGTGAGTGGTAGCTTACCTCTCCGTGCCCTGTTTGCTGGTCAGTGGGCCTTATTGGACCCTCCCTGTGGGTGGGCTTTACAAAACAAAGCGCTGCGGTATATACCTGCTTGAGAGCGCTCAAAAGAAAATGCTATCGACTTCCGTGGCTAACGGTCCCAGCCAACCGAGTTTTAGGTTGATTTCCCGGGTTTTCTCTGTGGCTGGCTTCCCTTATCGCTACATCGTCGGTGGTGCTGCATATAACCATGTTGTTTGTGGTTACCTTATAACTGCCCCAGGGGTGACTCGAAGGAGACGAACAAAAGCAAACCGCTTGAGAACGTCTCGGAGACCACCCTGGTGCTGCTGCTTCGCTGAAAAAAATTTGGGGAAACGGGGTCCCCAGGAGAACCTCTGTCTATTTGTGAAAAGTCACGTGACCTTTGGTCACGTTTTATACCAAAACAACGTTTTACCACGATGGCCACCGCCACTTGTCAATTCAGCCTCGATATACGTTTAGAGGCAGCTAATACAGCTTGTCCTGCTTGCTCTTCATGAAATAGCTTAACATTCATGTACAATTACAAAAACAATACTGGGACCATAGCCACAACGAAAAGGGCCAGATAGACCTCGTTCACGGGGCCTCCACCGGCCACAATGACCGACGGTCCAACCGCTGTGGGTGCAACCAGAGTCTCTTGAGTAGCTATTGGATCCATTGTTGGGCCTACTGACCCCATAGCTGGTCCAGAGCGATTGTCGTCGTGGGCAGGTTCCTCATTTTCCAGGCCAGGTTCCTCATTTTCCAGACCAGGTTCCACGGCTTCCAGGCCGGGTTCCTCGCTTTCCTGGCCAGGTTCCTCATTTTCCTGGCCCTCTGGAACCGGAAGGATAACTCCTGGGGCCTCAGCCTGGCCCGGCTGGCTAGGCTCCTGTTGGTCTGGGTACACCAACGGTATAGAGACCGGAGAACCACCAGGAGCTGTGGTTGGAGCTGGTTGTATGGCTCCGTTGTCGGGCTGACCACCTTCGCCCGTTAACCCGAGTGTAGGCTCTCCTTCCGTAGTAGTCACCCCAAAAGTCCCCGTTTCCGCGGGCTGGTTGCCGTTGTCGTCAGTGACTGTCTTCGGTGTGGTGAATCCGGGTTCGTCTGGCTCCATGTTACCCTGGTCGTATGGCTCCGTGTTGCCTTGGACGTCTGGCTCAGCGTTACCCTGGTCGTCAGTCTCCGCGTTACCCTGGTCGTCTGTGGTCGCAACCGGTGAGTCCATGGGAAACACTGAGGTCGAGGTCACAGCCTGGCCCTCGTCGTCAGTCGTGACAATGACCACTCCTGAGTTGGTCTCTCCCTCTGTTGTCCAGGTCGTAGTGTAACTAGTTAACTCAGGTGGCTCAGGGAAGGGCGAGGTCGTGGTAACTACGTGACCGTCGTCGTCTGTGGTGACAGTAACCACCGTAACCCCACCGGATTCAGTTTCGCCGTCAACCGTCCAGGGCGTGGTGTGTGTGGTGAGCCCTTGGAACTCCGAAGTTGTAGTCACCGCCTGCCCGTTCTCGTCAGTGGTCACGATAACCACCCCAGAACCCGTGTCTCCGTTGTCTGTCCACGTGGTGGTGTACGTGGTGAGCTCCGGTGGCCCTGGGAACACCGATGTGCTGGTGAACACCTGGCCGTCGCCGTCGGTTGTCACGATGACTACGCCAGAATCGGTGACGCCTCCATCAATCCAGGTACTGGTGTATTCAGAGCACTCAGGACACTCGTCACCGGTTGGCCGAGGAAAGAACGACGTTTGTGTAGTTAGGGCCCCGTTGTCGTCCGTGGTAATGACAACTACCCCAGAGTCGGTGGCAGTACCCTCCGTGGCCCACGTAGTGGTAAACTCGGTGCACTCAGGGCATCCCGGTGGGAACAAAGACGTCGTTGTAACAAGCTGGCCACCTTCGTCGGTTGTCACTATCACCACCCCCGAGTCTACCTGGGTCTCTCCGTTCTCCTCCGTTGTCATTGTGGTGGTAAACTCGGTACACTCTGGACAGTCGGGGTCGGGAAACACCGAGGTCGTCGTAGTTAGCTCCCCTTGGTCGTCGGTGGTCACCTCGACCACGCCAGAATCTGTCAGGACTTGGCCGTCCTCCCCGGTTGTGGTCCATGTCGTGGTGTACGTGGTCAACCCGTCTGTGAAGCCAGTCGTTGTGGTTGTGGCGTCCCCTTCTTCGCCAGTGGTGCCAGTGGCCACTCCAGAATCTGTCTCAGTGGCTCCTTCGTCTCCGGTAGTTGTCCATGTGGTTGTGGACAAGGTACCCGGGTCGGTGGGCCTGGGAAATACCGACGTCGTGGTACTCAACACTCCCTCGGGATCCGTGGTCACTATGACCACCCCAGAGTCCGTGTGTTCAACCCCGTCTTCAGTTGTCGTCCAATCAGTGGTGAAAGTAGTGCACTCTGGACACTCCTCGGGGTTGGGGAACAACGAGGTCGTGGTGGTGAGCACCCCACCTGGGCCGGTGGACACTATCACAAGCCCAGAGTCTGTCTCGGTGGAACCGTCGTCACCGGTTGTGGTCCATTCCGTGGTGAACGTCGTGCACTCGGGACACTCCTCGGGGTCGGGAAACAACGAGGTAGTGGTGGTCAAAGCTCCTTCCTCGTCCGTGGTCACGATAACAACCCCCGAGTCCGTTTGAGTGGCTTCTTCATCCGTGGTGGTGAATGTCGTCGTAAATTCCGTACAGTCCTCACACTCGGTGGGCGAAGGGAACAAAGACGTGGTGGTGCTGAGTTCCCCCTGTTCGTCGGTGGTCACTTCCACAATGCCCGAGTCTGTTTGGGGTTGTCCTTGTTCGTCTGTGGTGGTCCATGTGGTGGTGAATGTCGTACATTCTTCACACGTGGGTTGTGGAAATACCGAGGTGGTAGTAGTGAGCTGGCCCTGTTCATCGGTGGTAATTTCAACTACGCCAGAGTCGGTCTGGGTTCCCTCTTCGTCTGTGGTAGTCCAAGTCGTCGTAAAAGTCGTACACTCTTCACACGTGGGCTGTGGGAACACTGAGGTAGTTGTAGTGATCTGACCCTGCTCATCGGTGGTCACCTCTACCACCCCAGATTCGGTCTGGCTTTGACCTTGTTCGTCCGTGGTGGTCCAAGTAGTGGTAAACGTGGTACACTCTTCGCATGTGGGCCGTGGAAACACCGATGTGGTTGTGGAGAGCTGTCCATCCTCGTCAGTAGTCACCACAATTACTCCAGAGTCCGTAGCAGTGACCTCGTTCTCGGTTGTGGCCCACGTCGAAGTAAAAGTGGTGCATTCTTCACAAGGCACCTCCAGTGGCGCCGCCAATGGGGTCGGACAAGCGTTGCAATTAGAAGCCCATTCTAACCCTTCGGGTACTGGGCCGTCGTACAAGAAAATGTAGTTTTCGTCAACCCAATCTTCGTGTTCTTCGTCGGCTATCCGGAACAACGATTCGTCGTATCCTTCGCCAATATCTGCAATCGCTGCCCCCCACAGATTCTCTAGAATCAACGTTGAGCCCGAGTAGTTGAAACGTTCGATTGGCCCGAAATCTGCCCCTAGAGCATTACCCTGACCGAAGCCCCGTACGGTAATTTTGTGCTCGTAAAGATCGTCGGGCATCCTGAAGAGTCCAGTCGAACCGGGTTCAAATTGGATTGTTTGCTCTACTTGTTGCAGGCTAGAAGGCAAATAGGTGCTATCGTGTATGATGTGAATGCATCCCGAACCTGTCACTTCCCAAGGCCAGTAGAGTTTGGTGTTGTCCAAGCAAATATCGCCGTTGTTTACGCAAGCGCTGTCTGCACCAAAGAAGTGTGTGTAATCGTCGTTTTGGGTTCTCAGAAACAACATTGTGCCTTCATTCTGCCATTTAGTGATACCCTGGAGCGTAAAACTGCCATGTTGCTCGGGGTCTTCCTCCACGGTCACGGTGAACACTCCATAATTCACAAATTCATCCACGTAAACTTCAAATCTATACCGCATGGGTTGTTCACTGGATGTAATGGTGATTGTCCCGTAATTTAAAATTGAACCGGAACTATAAAAGGTCGCTTCATCGTTGTCGTAGAGGGGGGTCACAAAAAATTGGGCCTCGGTCTCCACTGTCAAAAGATTCATCTTAGCAAAATTATCATCAAACACTGACCAGAACGCACCCAGACGAATAATGATGTCTTCCTCAAATGAAATATTGAAGTCGGGGTTAGTTGTCACGGTGTCTTCACTAATATCAATCGTGGCAATCACCAAGATCCATAGCCAACTCCAAATTACAATGGTGAAAGTCATCAAAGCTGTTGTGTAGTACTCATACGCTCGATACCCATGGCTATATATATTGTTTCGAAGAGCCAAATGGCAACTGAAAATCCCGTTTCATTTCAAATTGAAGAAATTCAGACGTCCAAGATGCGCAAACAAGCATCACCAAGAAGCTTGCGTGGTCTTTGTACTCTTTTTGCTGCCGTTCGGTCAGGATTTGCGGTAGCCACGCCACGGCGTCATCTGATTTTGATATTCGACGACGCTCTGTACACAAAACCAACGTAGAAAATATTTCAGGGGTGCGTGCGAAGAATATCGACGAAGAATGTTCTCAGATCCAGCCAAAAAATGTCTATTGGGCCCATTAGTGGAGGTAGATGTTTCAACAGTGTTCCCTCATTCTGTCTTTTAAGTACTGGGCTTTCACGAGCCTCCTGAAGTTTTCTGAAATCCTTTGGTTTCAGGTAACAGCTGATTTCAAGCCGTAGTGGAACCACTCGTAATAGTCTAGTATAGGTTTTAATATAGCCTGCTTAGCGAAAGTTTATACCCCGTAAATACTAAGGCAAATGAAAAAAATTGGAGATTGCAGAGAGTACTGTTATTGGTGTCGCGATACGCTACGAGTTTGTACACTTCTTTAAATGGGAGTTCGCAATGCATGACGTATGGCGTACGAAGACCACGGGGTTTATGCTTCAAAGGAAAAGGGGGTCTCTGGCTCTTCAATAACGTTGTAGCTGCCGGCTTCATTGACTTGGAGCTCACGGCCATCCACACTCCCAATTATGTCTCCCAAAAAGGGGTTCAAATGTCGTCAAATTTAAATTGATTTGGCGTACAAAACCTCCCTCAACCTGTAGATCTTGAAATAGGGACTAGGGTCAGTAACCCTTGATTGCTTTTGAAAGCAGCTAGTTAAAATTAGCTTTCTTGTTCATATATTCAGAAACATAAATGAAATTACAATTTACAAAACTAAAATGGGCACCATGGCCACAAGGAATAGGGCCAGATACACCAAGTTCGCAGTGCCGCTACCGTCCATAGTTAGTGACTGGCCAACCACTGTGGGCGCAGGCGGTGACCCGTGAGTTACAACTGGGTCCACAGTAGGGCTAACCGTTGGTTCAACCACTATTCCTGTAGCGGCCCCAGCTCCATCGCTGTGCGGACCAGATTCGTCAACCAGCTGTCCAGCAGGCTCTTCAACGTCGAGCCCATTCCCAGCTCTGGTTGCAGGTTGCTCTTGAATTGGAGAGCCACCTGGTTGGCCACCCATCTCGATTCCGGGCGACGTCGAAGTGATCCACTCGCCGTTTTCGGTAGTAACCACAACCTGGCCGGCCACGGTGGTGGGTTGACCATCAGGCCCGGTGGTTACCCAGGTGGTGGTGTACTTTTCGGGACTTTGGTGGTCTTGACTTGTGGTCTTAAGCTGGCCTGGTTGGTCAGGCTCCTGTTGACCCGGATACACCACCGTTGTCGTAAAGGGGGACCCATCGGGACCTGTGGTCTCTAAGACCTTACCGGACTCTGTCACCACATTGTCGCCATCACCACGAGTCCAGGTGGTCACAGTATGTGGTTTAGCTCCGTCATCGGGTTGGCCATCTACGCCAAGGGTCTCGGATGTAGTTGGCTCTTTATCTCCCTCAGTGCCAATAATGGTTTCCACTTGAACGTTGCCATTGTCGTCGGTAATTGTCATTGTAGTGGTCAGCCCAAGGTTGGGGTAAGCGGAGGTGGTGGTCATCCAACCCTGTGGGTCGCTGGTCACAATTACCTCGCCCGAGAAGGTCTCTGAGTTACCTTGGTCGTCAGTAGTCACCCAGGCAGTAGCATAGGTCGTTGCAACTGGCGACTCTGTAGGCTCAGGGAACACCGAAGTTGAAGTGACAATTCTTCCCTCTTCGTCGCTGGTGACAATGACCACCCCCGAGTTGATCTCGCCAGCTGCGGTCCAAGTCGTGAGATAACTCGTGAACTCCGTTTGTTCAAGGATGGGCAAAGTCGTGGTCACAGTTTGGCCTCCATCGTCAGTGGTCACGATAACCACCTCAGATTCCGTCACTCCTTCAGCAGTCCAGGTCGTCGTGTACGTAGTAAGCTCTGGTGGTCCAGGAAGCACTGATGTTGTAGTCGCAACCTGCCCGTTCTCGTCAATTGTCACGATAATCACCCCAGAGTTGATATCTTCGTTGTCTGTCCACGTCGTAGTGTACGTCGTGAGCTCAGGTGGCCCTGGAATCACCGAGGTGCTAGTGAACACCTGTCCGTCGCCGTCTGTAGTCACGATGACAATGCCCGATTCGGTTATACCGTCAGTGGTCCAGGTATTGGTGTATTCGGTACACTCAGCACACTCATCACCGGTTGGCCGAGGAATGAGCGACGTTCGTGTGGTCAAGACCCCGGCATCATCTGTGGTTACAACGATCACCCCGGAGTCTGTAATAATAGTGCCTTCCTCGTTCGTGGTCCACGTACTGGTAAACTCAGTGCACTCAGGACACGCGGGATCAGGGAACACCGACGTCGTCGTGGTCTGCTGGCCTTGTTCGTCGGTAGTCACCCCAACCACTCCCGATTTTGTCACAGATTGGCCGTCTTCTCTAGTTGTGGTCCATGTCGTGGTGTACGTGGTTAGCCCGTCTTCAGGAAACCGAGATGTGGTAGTGGTAGTCCCGCCTTCTTCGTCTGTAGTGACGATAACCACACCTGAGTCTGTTACAATACCCCCATCGTCCCTGGTTGTAGTCCACGTGGTGGTGAACGTGGTAAACGGGTCCGTTGGCCGGGGGAATACCGACGTGGTAGTACTCAAATTTCCCTCGGGGTCCGTGGTCACTACGACCACGCCGGAGTCCGTTTGAACGGTCCCTTCGTCAGATGTGATCCACTCGGTCGTAAACTCGGTACACTCTGGACACTCTTCAATATCGGGGAATATCGACGTAGTGGTCGATAACGCGCCTTCTTCGTCGGTGGTCACTATAACTATCCCAGAGTCCGTTCGAGTGGCTCCTTCTTGGTCCGTGGTGGTGAATGTAGTCGTAAACTCGGTACACTCTGGACACTCTTCAATATCGGGGAATATCGACGTAGTGGTCGACAACGCGCCTTCTTCGTCGGTGGTCACAATAACAACCACAGAGTCCGTTCGAGTGGCTCCTTCTTGGTCCGTAGTGGTAAAGGTGGTTGTAAACTCAGTACATCCCTCGCATTCAATTGGTGTTGGCTGAGGAAACACCGATGTGGTGGTGCTGAGCTGGCCCTGCTCATCGGTGGTCACCCCTATCACCCCAGATTCGGTCTGGCTTTGGCCTTGTTCGTCCGTGGTGGTCCAGGTAGTGGTAAATGTCGTACACTCCTCGCACGTAGGCCGTGGGTACACGAATGTGGTTGTGGAGAGCTGTTCTTCCTCGTCAGTAGTCACCACAATCACTCTAGAGTCCGTGTGAGTCCCCTCTTCGTCCGTGGTGGTCCAAGTAGTGGTAAACGTGGTACACTCCTCGCAAGTAGGCCGTGGAAACACCGATGTGGTTGTGGAGAGCTGTCCATCCTCGTCAGTAGTCACCACAATCACTCCAGAGTCCGTGTGAGTCCCCTCTTCGTCCGTGGTGGTCCAAGTAGTGGTAAATGTCGTACACTCCTCGCACGTAGGCCGTGGAAACACCGACGTTGTGGTGGTAAGCACACCTTCTTCGTCAGTGGTCACCACAATCACTCCAGAGTCCGTAGCAGTCACGTCGTCTTCAGTTGTGACCCACGTCGAAGTAAAAGTGGTGCACTCTTCACAAGGTACCTCCAGTGGCGCCTCCTGACGAGGTGGACACGGATTACAGTTTGCGGCCCATTCTAACCCTTCAGGTACCGGGCCATCGTACATGACAATTTGATTCTCAGAAACGTACCCAGAATCATCAAAGTCGGCAACCCGGAATAACGACTCATCATAGCCTTCACCTATGTTTGCATACACCAGATCATAACCAGTGCTGATAGTCAACATTGAACCAGAGTATTCAAAACTCTCAATTCTTTGCCCCATTCTTACACCAATAGCGTTCCCATGGCCGAAACCTCGCACTTTTAAAAGGCTGGGGTCAAAGAAATCTGTATAAGGAGGTTCAAGTAACATTGTACCAAAGAAATCAGGGTAGAATTGTACTGTTTGCTCGATTTGATTGAATGTGCTGGGCTCGAAGATACTACCGTTCATGACATGAAAGCACCCGGACCCTGACACATCATTATTCCAAGCAAATCTTGTATAGTTCAAACAGATATCGCCGTTGTTTATGAACAGCAGTTCGTAGCTACCATAAAAGTATGTGTAGTGCGCGGTGTCTGTTTTGTGGAACGCAATGACTCCATCGTTAAACCCTTCTGACGTAATCATAAACCACCCGACCTGATGCGCTTCAGAAGTCTCTTCCACAGCTGCGATCAAAACTCCATGATTTCTGAACACTTCCACGTTGAGACTCACCCAAAACGAATCAGGTTGCCCTAGTGACATTATCACAAGTTCACCGTAATTTTCAAAGGTTTGTTCAATATTGGTATGAACACTGGTCTCCTCGCCACTGATGAATGTCATATAACACTTGGCATCAAGCTCAATTTGCAATCCAGAAATCAAGATGCGTTCTTCAAGAAATACGGACCAAAAAGCTTCCAGACGAACAACCACGCTTTCAAGGATTTCTAAGCTATACGAATGGGTTACCGTATTTTCAACTATCTCGAATACAGCTGTCACGTGAGTCCAGATTGAACACCAGACGGTTAACAATAATATCAAATGATTCATTGCATCTAAAGTTACGAGTTCTGGCAAAGTACAATCGTGGCTATAAATATACAAAATTGCGAGAGAGAAGAACCAGCTTTGAAATTAAAGTCAGCTTTCCATTGAAATATTGTATTGACATCTGACGTTGCGTCAGTTGTATTGAGTCAATGCATAGCCATACCCCAAATACATGAAATTGCTGAATTTATTTTTGTATCGCTTCCTTGATGAAGGATATCATTGCTGTAATTCCGATCAGATCTAGCACAAAATCTGATGGTCAGGAAAAAATATCGACCAAAATGCAGGGGGTGATTTCAGGGGTCAATGACAAGACTTTGAAGAGAAGAAGCCCTTAGCCTAAACAATAACCTATCATTATGTATTTCGCTAGTCGCAACCTTTGGCACGTTCCTCCGTAGTGTGGTGGCAAGGATCTCTAGCTTGAGCTTCTTGAAAAGGCACGTAAGGTGAGAACGGATTTTGTTGGTGTAGGTCCAAATGACTTGCCACTTGTCGTGAGCATTGTGGGTCAAAATGCAAAGAGAACGAAGTGGCAGTGCCATTGACCGAATAAGCTCGATGATCTCTTGACTTCCAACGCCAGTTGATCCTGAACTTGATCGTCTTGAGTAAAACCGGCTTGAGCCTGTTCTCAACATGTCCTTTGAATGGTGCGAGATCTTCCTCAACAGAGATTCTTGGATGCACATCCCAGTTGCCATCATATCCAATGGACGTAATTTCAGAGTGGCTTGATTAGATCGCAAGTTGTTCCGAAGCTGTTTCTAGATGATGTTGTTTGAATCCGTGCTGTTTCAGCTCGCTGTGCTTATTTTAGTAAGGTGAAATTTCAGTACTGATTTCTCCGTACACAATTTCCCCAGCTGTCATGTCGCATGTCACAATACCTTTCAGCTTAGGACACTGATGAAAGAAAAAACTTTGTTACAATAGCGATGGCTAAAATTCGTGAGTTCTTGCGCTTGTGTTGTACTTTTCAAGGATAACTTTACTTGATCAAGTCGGACACAGCAGAGATTCATGCGGAAGTTTTCGACCTTAGAACTCCGTTTACGTGATGCCACTGCAGGGGTCGAACTTCATGCAAGCATTGACGTGATGAGGAAGGGGGGGATCAGCTTATCTGATCCAGTAACAATTAGGTCCTTTAATCGGTAAATTTTTTGCATAGCGTTACTCTGTGATAGAACCTGGTCCTCTTGAAAGCCTAGATAGCGTGGGGCCGGAGACATTGTCTCTGTCGGAACATTTCGACAGTTCGTTAGAAACACTCAATTGACCGATAAGCCTTACCTAGGGTTCTCTTTCACGTACAATTGCACTGGAATAGTAGTATAAAAGTAGGGATAAGATTATACTGTCAACAAGAAGTAATTGTCGTTCGAGATCTTGCCCCTTATACGTCGTCTAAGACGCTACGTGCCGCAAGGGTTTGGGCTTAATAAATCAGCTAACTGACAACAGTGCTGACACTCAAGTGGCCAGAACTGGAGTTTTCCTCCACCAACTTAGAAATTTTTAGATAGAACACTGGAAATGTACTACACTGTGTGCGTGGTCTGTATATCGAACCTTCAATACCGTTTCTGGCCGCCTGCATTGTGCTGTCATGGGGATATACTCAGCCATTCAAGTTGTTGGATTTTTATTAGATTTCTTTGGCGATTCTGGTTTCTTGGTGTCCGTACGAGAGCCCAAACCCCGACATGACAGCTCGCGGGAAGATTTCGAATCATCCACTCCCATCATTGCTCTACCTAAGCGCTTCCGATGCTACCTCTAAACTCACTAAGCATCTTCCGAAGGATAAGAGCACCAATCTATTTCACTCGTTTACTCTATAACGTACCTATTAGATGGCAAAGAATTGGAACTGGAAGTTGCCGCGCGCAAACCGGGCATTTGGAACGGGTCCATCGAGGTCCACTCGCCAGCCTTCCTGGTTTTGACCCTGCTGGTCCTGTGCTGCCTCTCCATCGGCCTGTGCTGCTTGGGGCTGGGCTCGCGCGGGCGGCACTTGTCCTCCTCGCACCCGTCTCACCTGACGGATCATGTTCTGGATAAAAAGAAAGAAAAAGAACAACAACGTGATAAAAATGACCAAATAATCTCCTGTGTCGTAGGTCTCGCCCTGGTTCGCGTAGTCGTCCTCGTACCCCGCAACCTCGGGCTCAGGCGCGGTCGGAGCCTGCTTCCGACGAACCCGGCGAAGGGTGTCAAACCACCCCTGCGACTGGCTCAGCGGCGGCTTGGGCCCGCCTATCAGGAACATGAGTTTGAACCGGAGACGGAGCAACGCCCACAGGATTGGAAGCCGGTTCCGGGTGATGCTGCGGTGTTTGCGAAGGTCGTAGTTGTTCTTGACGTCAATCATCTCCATGGCGTAGTCGTAGTACCGGTGGGCCATGAAGTAGTCCGCCAGCCCGTTGGTGCTGGGTGCGTGGCCGTACTCGTACATTTTGCCGAGCTTGAACGCCCCCTGTTCCAGCCGGAGCCCAAACAGTTTGCGGTAGTAGTGGTGGGCCTTGGCGAGGTCTACGGGGACACACCCGGGGATCCCGTCGTGGTGGATGTCGCCGAGCATCACCATGGCGTCCACCACTTCCTCCGAAGCCATGTCGAGGTACCGGAGCGCCATGGCCACCCGTTCGCAGTCGCTTTGGGGAGCCTGGCCCTGGAACTTTTCTGCGAGCGACGGACGCTGGTACAAGAGGTGGGCAGCAGACACCTGGGCATTGGGCGAGCCCTGCTCGGCTGCAAGCGCGTACAACACGAGGGCGTTCTGGAAGTTCCCTCGGACGTAGTGGGCAAACGCCAGCGGCAATCCCGGGTAGAAGAACAGCTCCATCCGGTCGATCATCGTCTGGTAGTACTTGCTGAGAGTCTGGGCCTTGACCGGGACAAACTGTGGGTCCACTGCCTGCGCCACCCCCAGCTGGATCATGTCACAGTAGTAGTAGATGGCGGGGGCCAGCCCGTTGAACAGGGCCTGCTTCACTAGGTCGTAGATCCGCCGCAGGTCCGGCGACTTGAGGGGGTCCTGGTTGGTCAGAATGTCCAATAGGAGCAACGCAAGCCTCAACAACAGTTCCTTCGACCCCCTGGCCACGGCTTTGGCGTAGTAGTCCGCGGCTTTCTTGATGTTGGGCTTGGTGGAGCCGTGGCCCCGCTGCCAGAGCTTGCCCAACTGGGCTAGCGGCCGCAGCATGTCCTCGTGGATGAGGTGGGCCCGGGTGAGAAGCTCCTCCACCGTGGCAAACAGCGCGAGGCCCTGGCCGGAACCTGCTTCCGGGGTGTCGGAACCTGCGTCCGCGGCCCCGAGACCGGTGATGGTGGGGCCAGGGCCCCAGCTCGCCATGTAGAGCTCAGCGAGCTTCGTCTGGCACATCGGCAAGTAGTACTTGTCCATCTGCAGCGCGATCTGGTACCGGGGCCCGTAGGTGGCCGCCCCCTGCGCTACACACGTCTGGAGCACCTCGATGGCACGTGACACGTCACGTGGCACAAGATAGTCCCCCGAGAGGTAGTCGGCAGCGTCGTAGTAGTAGTGGAAGTACTCGTGCTCCTCCAAGTCCATGTGGTACTCCAGCGCCTGGTTGCGCACGTGCAAGTGGTGTTCTCTGGGCGCAAAGATTGAGACCCGCTCCTCAGACACGTCTTTGCCGTAGAGGCCGCCGGCAAAATCGGGGAGACGGATGTTGTAGTAGAGCGGCTCCTCGATGGTGATCGGGCGCTGGTAGCCATGCCACCACCGGATCCCGTACTCTGCGAGCTTGGTGTAGTAGTTGACTGCGAGATCCGCGGTCAGCTTGCGCTGGGAGTGGCGGTACGCCACCACCATCATGGCATCGATGTTGTTGAGGTCTGCGGCCATCTGGTAGTACAACTGGGCGCGCGGGGGGTCTCTCGGGTGGCCCGTGACCCCCAGCGAGTGGATGAACCCGAGCATGAGGTAGGCGTGCCCCCGGTCGTCGTCGGAAGCATGTTCCGAGATCGCCAACTGGTGGTAGAGCCCAAGGGCAAGCAGGTAGTTGGCAGCCACCGAGTAGTTGCCAAACATGTGGATGTCTGCCCGCATCCGGAGCGCCCGAGGCTCCGCCAGCTGTTGCAAAAGTGGGAGCACCCGTTCCTCCACGATTTTACGAGTGCGATCGCGGTCGTCGCGGTCGTCGGTGCTCATGGGGCGGATGAGAGCGTAATCCAGGGTGGCATTGTCCCACGGGGGTATTGGTAGGGCGGTGTACACGTTGTCGACCACCGGTTGACCTGGCACTTCGGCAAGTGGGGCCAAGAGGTCGTTTGCGCGCTCTAGCGGCGTTTTGGCCAAGGCGGTGGTGGCTAGAAAAATCGCAACGGCCAGCCACAGGACCATGGTGACGTTAGATGGGTGAAGGAGCGCTGCGCTGGCGTGGTGGAAGGGTGTGGTTCGGGCCCTGGCTGTGAGGTGGCGTGTGTAGCGCGCGCGATCAAAGCACGAGACGGTAGTGGGTGGAGGGGAAGGAACGAGAAAAACGGGATGGAAGGGGTCAATGGTGCTGGGATTGTGGTTTTGGAGTGGGGTGGATAGTGCTGGTTTGGAGTTTGGGTTGTTTTGTGGGTATCGTACGGGTTGGTAGGGCTGGTTGGGTGGTTGGGTGGACACGTCTGCGAAGATGGGGCCATGGAATAATGGGGAAAGGTGGGTGACAGAGGGCAATTGGGAAGAGAAGATGGTAGTAGACAATAGTAGACAACTGGTGGGTACGAGGACTGTGCTGGGTTGTGAAGGTTTTAAGCAGTGTTCTGATTTACCCAGTTTACTGGTTTTACTTGATCGTAGAGTAGGGGTGAAAAACAGGCTGTTCAATCCTTGTGGCTGAAAGAGTGGTAAGGGGGTCTATTTGGTGGTCTCTATGGTCCATGAACGAGGTCCATGATTCCCAGGAATGGCTTATCCTCCCTGTATCGGTTGTTTGATTGTAGTAATGTTTCCTACCACTGGTTATAAATGAACTTTAGGTACATTTTCTCCTTCTCTACGACGAAACCAACTACTCAGCCCTCGAGCCCCTACTGGGCTCAGCTAATCTACCAACCGTCTACCAACCATACTCCACCCTCCACCTACTTTCCTCTGCCGTCGGAAGCTCGGTCCTTCCTCAACCAACTCTTCAACCCCTTTCCAGACACTACTATAAGCGAGACACGCCGAGGTAAGCGATCGTTAGCGAGACGTCAGCGAAGCAGGCGCTCCAGAGGGTCGGTGTTCCTAGAGACACCATGACACCCTACCCACGCGGGCAGTCACCTCGATTCCAACTTAGCATTAACGCTCACCTCACTTCCCAATGCAACCACCTTACACGCCAAGACCTACGCACATAAACATTCTATTTACCCACAACTGACAGATACGACTGAACACACACTCACACACACCACTATCCGATCAATAACACCCTCTTTCTACCCCACCCCGCGATTCGAACGCGGCTTTGTGACACTATCCCGTGACTCCACCAAATCTTATCAGATTATCGCAAAATACGTCAAAAGTAGACAATGCAGACCCCGGACTCGGAAGCTGGACTTGCCCGGAAACACGCCAAATAACACCCCAAGCACCCCAATTATCTAGTTTACCACCCACCATCACTACCACGCACACCTCTTGTCCACTTCGTCTCTCCTCGCCTTTCCAACCAGTGCGCCCAACTCCGATCGCAGTGCGACTTTTCACCATACAACTGCCAGCACATCGTCGCACCGACTAGCACACACCATGAGGATAGGCGACGACGGGCCCGACGAGGCGATCTTCCGCCTGGCCCCGATGACACTAGTCCAGTTTTACGTCACCATCGAGCTTGCCCGCGACCTCGTGTTCGAATTGGGCCAACGCGAGCTCGTGCATTTCCGGGACTTGAACCTGAAGTTGACCCCGTTCCAGCGCACGTTCATCGACGAGTTGCGGCGCACCGACGAGTTGCAGGTGCAGTTGCACCACATGCGTGCCCTCATGGACAAGTACAGCACCCTCACCGCGTATTTTGAGGTGCTGGAGGCGGTGACAGCTCGGCTCCCGACTCTGTCGCAGTGGGACGAGCTCTGCACCACGGTGGCCGCGGCCCACGACCGCTTGCGCCAGTTGGACGAGTCCTACTCGCGGTTGGCAGCCCAGCATGCCAAGCTCTCGGAGAACAAGGCGGTTCTCGAGGCCTACACCGACTTCACCCGCAACCGGGTGGCCCCGACAATGGAGGCGGACGAAGGCGACTTGTTACGCCAGTACGAGGAGTTTGACATCCACTCCGACGACGACGAGGAGCTCGACATCGCCCTGACCAACCTGGTGACGGGCACCATCGCCACCTCCAAGTTGGCGGTGCTACGCAAGGTGTTGTGGCGGGCGTTGCGGGGCAACCTCTACTTCAACGACTTGCCCCTAGAGGGGAGCACCGACCGGCTGATCTTCATCATTTTTGCCCACGGAGACGTGCTCAAGGCCCGGGCCCGCAAGATCATTTCCCTGTTGGACGGGGTGATCTTTGACAATGTGCAAGGCACCGCGGATGTGCGTGCCGATACCTTGGAGGAGGTGCTGCACCAGATGCGCGAGCTTGGCACCGTGGTCGAGCTGACACGGGTCCAGCTCATCAACGAGTTGGTGCTTGTCCAGGACCGGTATCCCGAGTTTGCGTACAACGTGGCCCGCGAGCAGCAGGTGTACCTGGTGCTCAACATGTTTGACCACGATCTGACGCGGCGGTGTCTTGTGGCCGAAGGCTGGGTGGCCGCGGCACGGTACTCGGAGGTGCAGCGGGTGGTGCGCGAGGTGGTGCAGCACCAGACGGGCACCCGACGACCGTCGTCGGGCCTGGAGGTGATCACCATCGACGACGACGAGGACGACGTGGTGGTGGCCACCGCCGCCGACGCCGACGACCTCGTGGCGGTGGTGAACCAGATGGCCACCAACCGCACCCCCCCGACGTGGCACAAGACCAACAAGTTCACGGGGGCGTTCCAGCTGATCATCGACGCCTACGGGGTGGCCACCTACCAGGAAGTGAACCCGGGGTTGGCCACCATCGTCACCTTCCCGTTCATGTTTGCCATCATGTTTGGTGACTTGGGCCACGGGATCATCCTCTTCCTCATTGCCCTCTACTTGGTGTTGAACGAGGCAGCCATTCTCAGACAGCGCAACCGCGACGAGATCTTCGACATGGCGTTCACGGGCCGGTACGTGCTCTTGCTCATGGGCGCGTTTTCCATCTACACCGGGCTCATCTACAACGACATCTTCCTGAAGCTGATGACCATTTTTGGGTCGCGCTGGCACTGGCCCGAGCTGAAGCCCGGGGAGATGGCGGTGGCGAAGCCAGAGGGCACCTACCCCTTCGGCATCGACTGGGCGTGGCACGGAGCCGACAACAACTTGCTCTTCATCAACTCGTACAAAATGAAGATGCTGGTGCTCTTGGGATACGTGCACATGAACTACCTGTTGATGTTCTCGCTCGTCAACTACCGGTTCTTCCAGCTGGCGGTGGACGTGGTGGGCAACTTCATCCCGCTGTTCTTGTTCATGCAGCTGATTTTTGGCTATCTCTCGATCACCATCGTCTACAAGTGGTGTGTGGACTGGTTCGCCCTGGGGCGCCAGCCGCCGGGGCTCTTGAACATCTTGATCAACATGTTCTTGCTGCCAGGCACCATCGACATCCCGTTGTACCCGGGCCAGGGGGTGGTCCAGGTGGTGCTCTTGCTCATCGCCCTCGTGTGTGTGCCGTGGCTTTTGATCTACAAGCCCTATATGATGCACCGGATGAACAAGGCGGTGCAGCTCCACGACTACGCGCACATCGAGCAGGAGATGGTGACGCTTGCAGAGACGCCCCAGCCCAACTTAGCTCGGGTGCTGCACGACCTGTTTGACCTCCAGTTGGACTCCGAGGACGGATTCTCCTTCCCCAACGAGGACCCGAACGCTGGGGGCGACCACGACCATGAGGGGTTCAACATGGGCGACGTGATCATCCACCAGGTGATCCACACCATCGAGTTCTGCTTGAACTGTGTTTCTCACACCGCGTCGTACTTGCGGTTGTGGGCGCTTTCGTTGGCCCACGCCCAGTTGCTGACGGTGTTGTGGGACATGACCATTGCCAATGCGTTTGGGCTCACCGGGACCAAGGGCGTGGTGATGACGGTGATCTTATTTGGCATGTGGTTTGTGCTCACAGTGGCGGTGTTGGTGGGGATGGAGGGCACGCTGGCGATGTTGCACTCGTTGCGGTTGCACTGGGTGGAGGCGATGTCCAAGTTCTTTGAGGGCGAGGGGTATGCGTTCACGCCGTTTGTGTTGGACATTGATATAAACTAGAGGTATGGTAATGGACGGAAGGAACGAGAACTTGTAGGGTGGCGAAGTGGGCACTGGGCAGTAAGGGTAGAGGCTACCGGAGGGCCTTCTAGGCAATGACGTCAGGTTGAGTTGTTTTTTGGTGTACTAGGTGATTTGGGTGCAAAATTTGTAGAACGACTTTGAGGGATATGGCGCGGTCTGTGGGCCAGCAAGCTTGCAGTGACTCTACCATTGAGTTGTAGCCTGATATGAACGACAGCTGCCTTCGGGTTTGGGTTATTTTGCTTCCGTAAAGATTTGGTCACGTGATATTCACATGACTGATGCTTCCAAGAACGTTCAACCTTTGGTGTGTGCACGTGACTTTTACCGATCACTATGGCAAAAACGTCAAGGCAGCCAGTGCTCGCGCAACACTAGGTTCAAGCAAATTTCAAGCCTGCCACATGTTGGAAAGACCCACTAAAATTTCATCACTTGAGTTTCAAAGAGATCGGAAGACGATTTCTCGGCCCCCTCCGCCGTTTTTGCAACCTAAACGATTCTCGGGCGGTTGAGGCGTCCAAATGAAGCCGATTTTTAGGGTATCTCAAAATGGAACCACAGATTCTGCCAAACTGGGGCATCACAATAACATACTCATTTTGGTCCCTAGGGCCCTGAACAATTTTTTATCTGGGGTCAACCACGTCCCCCCATACAATTGCTAAGATTATGTAAGAATCGGGTAGCGCCGCACCTCTCCGATTCAAACGAGACATATACCTAAAAAATCGTACGAAAAAGCCCATTCTACCACTGGCCCCATAGCTGGCCAACTTTACTCGCCATCATGTTATTCTTCCTTAAAGTTGCCCCCTCTAACATCAAAAAAGCTCGAAAACGGCACTTTCAGATTTGGGGAAATTTAAGGCCCTTGTAGAGCATGGGACTTTCGCGAAAAAATGGCCCTTTCGCGGCCCCCATACAAAATCAGCCACAAGTGTGTGAACAGAAACCAAGTGGAAGAAAAATGGGCCCAAACTCAAAATAGACAAAGAAAGGCACAATTTGAGCCTCCTGAGTACGGGGAACACAATGAGCACGTTCATTTTGCGTTTGGGCGTACCCAACTTGAGCTCCAGGAGGTGGGTTGAGTCAATTTGCGTTTTCGAAGAGGTTGAAATTTGGTTTTGGGACGACTATTTCGTATTATTGGTATACACACTAAAACTCGCTCAATTCACCACCTATCGACCTGGCAGTACCTAAGGGACGTAAATTAGTGTTGTCTGTATCGATGTCAGTACTCAATGGCTTGATTCGACCATTATTTGAGGAGTTATTCTAGTTCATAATTCTTACCAAACACCCATTAAACGACGAGCTATACGACGTCAATTCAAAAATCCCCAAGACTTTACGAACATTACATACGAGCTCAATAAACCAATTGGTGCAACATGTGACTCCAATCACGTGACTATTCCAACTAAATTTGTATTACATAATTTAACTTGTTAGAGGATAGAACGGTCCCCTCACCTTAATCTATACGACGGGACTATACGACGACGGTTCACTACTATTGGTAGAAGACTTTACGAGCATTACATAACCGCTTTACGAGCTGACCTAATATACTGGTGCGGCTCAAGAACACATGTGATAAATGTCACGTGATTTTACTGTTGATACCGTAGATAGCGTTGATTATGGCGAACCTGTATATATCTATATACTACAATATAAGCCCCTAGTACGGCTTCAGGGTAGCCCGCTCATGCAGGCTACCCCGAAGGCGCACCCAGTGCTTAACTATACAATTATAGAAACCCGGATTGGATGCCAATGGCACCACCAACAGGGGGAAAAAACGGTGCCAATGGCACCCGATCCAACGAATCGAATCGGGAACCACTGACACCACCAACAGGGGGAAAAGGAGCCATTGGCATCCAACCCTTCAACAGCGACCAGCAACAACAACAACAACATCAACAACACCAACACCAACACCAACACACCAACACCAACATCAACACCAACACACCAACACCAACACACCAACACCAACACCAACACCAACACACCAACACCAACACACCAGAATGAAAAGGGGGTGACACCACTAGTACTTCTGATCTCGTCTCCCATATGGCAAAGGAAGCGAAGCCCAGAGGCTTGCAACTCCCCGCGCCGACCACGGGATGGTTCTGTGGCGATACCGCCCATCCTGACGCTAGATTGCACCTCCCACCTCCCGGCCCGTCGGCCATCGAGTAGAAGCGTGCAACTGCACATGTCAGGACTGTTCGAGGACCCGTAGCTGGTAGGTGGCCAACCTACCAGTAACAAACCCTGTCACCAGACCAACAAACGCTGAGCCACCACCATGGCGCGAAGCGCCAACGGATAATGACCCTGCCGAGAGATTCCATCAGAAGTACCAGCAGCACCGAGGCTGTGGTGAGCAAGTATCACCACGCTAACGACAAGCTTTTGTAGCCTCCTTGAGGGGATTTTTTTCCCCCATCTTCTTTGATTTTCTTTTTGCTTGTCGCTGCCTTCCGTAGTAACGGGAAAGGAGCCGGGCTTGCAGGGTGCAAGCGAGACTCCGAAGCCAACGAGTACCTGGGGGCCGTAGCCCGAGCAGCCCCCCTAGCGAAGTGCTAGCGGCCCTGCCCACGACCCAGGCTCGGTGGCTGGCCTCCATCCAATCACGCAGTGTCCACTTACAGCGTGGACACCAGATCCGGGTTATCTGAGGTGCATTGGTGGCACCCGCGCTTGCTACCAGGGACGGCTCGACCTGGTTCGGATTGGATGAGGTATAGAGAAGAAAAAACTGGTGGGAGGGGGGACCAGCGTATTTATGGTAAGTGGGAATTGTTGTGCAGGCCAGCAGAGTCTTTGTGGTTGGCAGAGTAGTTGAGTCAAGAGAAGGCAGGGCGTGCACTGCGAAGCAACTGAGGAGGGTATCAGTAAAGGGTCCATCCTTGGTTCCAAGGCTGGCTTTGATTCTACTATGCCCCTGGTTTGACACCCGTCCCGATTAGGAAATATGCAACCAAAGCCATTCATCAGACATGTACACCCCACAATATAGCCGAACTAGAGCAGCTAAAAAAGGCAGGAAGCAAGACCAACTAGTAGAATACACACCACGCCTACTAATCCTGAAATTGTTCTTTATAATACATTACTCGAGCTAATACAAACGCTACTCACCCTAGCACCCCATACCACCGAGGCTTCGCCCAGTAGCCCGTAAATCGACCCTGTTCAACCGCCTGCGTGCGTTCCAACCACTGCATTACATCAAAAAAGTCCCGGTAGCCTAAGTGCGGCAGCAACTTGCGGAACAATGTCAGGGCAGTGATCCCTGGCCGGGTGTTCACATAGTAAAGCACAGCACAGATGATCTTGCGCCACAGCTCGCGTTTGATTGAGCCATCGGGTGCCATCCACATGTGCCCCCCAGCTTCGCCCGCGGGCACGGGTACCGGTTTCAACGCTGGTTCTTCCGCACTCGAGTCCGGATTCTTCACAACCACCACGTCACACAGCAAAAGTGCCTTGTTCAAGTACCGCAGCTCGTACCCCTCGAGGTTGTACTCGCGGTCTACGTGCACCAACCGGGCCAGGAAGTCCAGCACCCGCTGGAGCACGGCCATCATCTGGCCATTGGCTACGGCCTGGGACAACACGAGCCCGCGACCGCCAGCAAACACGTCCGCCATCTGGTCGCTGAACTCGCGCGCCTGTTCCATGGTCTGCGGGCTCATCAGCCGCACGTACACGGGAGCAAACACCTTGTCAAGCAACTGGAACTTGGCCGGGGCGTCGGGGGTGTCGTTATACAAAAGCTCCTTGTCCTCGATCATCGCTGTCGTGGCTGCCTCGAGCTCCGCGGGCGCCACCGAACCCAACACCCGCTGGACCTCGGCTCCGTTGTAGTCGAGTTCCGGCACCAGAAGCACCAGCTTGACGAGTGTCCGGGTGTCGTCGTGCGACGCAGGCTCAATGGGAGCAGGCTGAGCACAGTACCAGGTGTGGTTGGCCAACATGTGCTCCTTCTGCCGCATCAGCAGGTCCTCGATCAGGTCGAAGATGTCCAGCGTCGACCCTGCCACGGGCGACACCTGGTAGTGGTTGACGTTTTCGTCCACCGAGGCAAACAACGGCAGCGTCGTGTCAAACACGTCGTCGTCGCCGTTGGCCCCCTGCTGATTGGCGTCACTCCACAAGTCCATGAAGAACTGGAGGTTGTTTGTCCCTTGCTCCAAGTCCTCGGCCGTGACGAACCCCTCGTTCACCTTGGCCGTGACAATGTGCTGGAACTCTTCGACACCCTTGAGCACCGCAGGCATACCGCCAAAGTGCTTGCGAACCAGCGTCCACTTCTGCTTCGCAGCGGCAGCCAGCTTGATGATCAGATGGCCCTCAAAAGCAGCAGCAATGGCGTCGAAATCGATCCCCGACGGCAAAAACGTCCGACAGATAACCACCATCCGGTAGAGTGCCAGCGCATCCTGCTTGGGAAACGCACGCTTCCCGCTCTTGGCCCCCTCGCGCTTGACCCGAGGCGCCTTCGCCCGAGGCTCCAGCGCCGCCAGGATCCGCTGCAGCTTCTTGATGGTGTTCAAGCGCTTGCGCTCCTCGCGGGCCAACTGGCGGTCCTTGGCTGCCGCCACTCTCCGCTGCTCTTCCTCGCTGAACATGGGCACAGGCGTAGCAGTGGCCACCACCCGATGGTCGCTGCGACTGCGGTAGTCCATGGGGTCGCGGTGGGAGTTGACCTGGCTGCGCAAGTTGGCTATGAACGCATCCAGCGGGGCGTCTGGGCCCGCCAACGCAATGATCTTACGCTTGGCCACGCTGTCGCCGCGCTTGGCCTCCACCAGCTCCACCGACACCTTGCCCGACGCAATCAAAAGCGAGATATCCCGAGCAAGCGTCTTGTTGTCGGTGGTGGTCTCGTTGCCCATGGCCTCGTCGAGCTCGCGGCGGAGCTTGGCACTGGTGTACGCGGCGCCACCCTTCTTTTTGAGCACGTCCAAAAGCACCTGCTGTCTACGGTAGCCCTTGATCGACCCCTGGACGGGAGGTGTGTGGCGCCGGATCACGGGCAGCGAGTTCTCCGTGGTGCTGAGGAACCGCTGGAGCGCCTTGTGGTCCACCTGGGGCGTGAACAGCCCGTCGTCGGGCTTCGCGGGCTCGGGCTCGGGCACGGGCTCCTCCTTGACCGGCTCCTCCATCTCCTCGTCCTCGTCTTCGATGACCGGCGGTTTCGGTCGCTCCTCGCCCTTTCTGGGCCGGCCACGCTTTCGCGGAGGCTCGTTCGGGTCGCGCGGAAGCTTCTTGGGCTTGGGTTTGGCGTCGGGACTCGGTTTGGCGCGCTTTCTGAGCTCCAAAAAGTTGCCACCACGGGGGAACTTGGCCAACGCACCCCCGTGCTTCTTCTCGATCTGCGACACCAGCAACGGGAGCACCTTAGGCGGCTGGGGCGTCGCCTTGGCCGAGAGCTTCTTGTGCGGCTTTACTGCGGTCACGGGCACCGCAAGCTGGTCGCGAGTGTAGTACCGGTAGAACTTGTACTTGCCGTCAAAGTCGTACAGCCGCACAATCGCCATGTCGTCGTAGGGAGCGTCAGGAGCCGGCTTGAGCGGGGTGAGCACCCCTTTCTCGTCGATGATGTACCCCAGGAGCTGGTCCAACACCCGCACAAACAGCCGGAACCCAGCTGTGCCCGTCAAATGCCGGATGATCTCCTTGGCAGGCACCCCGACCCCTCCCAGCGCCGCCATTTCGCGGTGGATCTGGGTGTACAACGGGTAGAACTTGTTCAACCGGGGCAAGGCTTCGGGCCGGAACACCAGCTCCTCAACCCCGAGATCGTCGTCCGGAGCCACGGTCTCGTCCGGATCGTCCTGGGCCCCGTTCTCGCCAAAATTGACGTCGTATTTGTCGGTCTTGGGCAACTCCTTGAGGAACCGCAAACAGTACAACGGGCGCTTGGGCTGGCCAGGCTCCTCCAGCTGGGTCTCCACCATGATCTTCTCGATGTAGCCCCGCCGCACCAAGCTGTTGACCATCGCCCCAAAAAACTTCTGCGGTGCCTTGCCCTGAGTCATCTGGAGCTCGACCTTGAGGTCTCGAAACCCACGGATGTGGTCGGGCGCCACCCGCAACTTCTCCACCAACAACTCCTTGAACTTCTGCGAGTTGCGGAGCTTGATGGCATCCTCGGACTTGGTGGTTTCCTCGGTGTTCTGGGCGACAAATCGGGTGTGCACCAGCAAATTGGCCTGCTGCTTGATCCGGGCGTCGTAGTACTTGCGCCTCACAATAAGCCCCATGTCCGTGAGCTTCTTGAACCGCACCGGAAGCGATCGCGGGTCCTGGCCTGTCTGCTTACAGAGGTCCAGCGAGGTGATCCCCTGGGGCCCGTGGGCCGCAATCACCACAAGCAACTCAAACGGCTTGTCGCCTAGATGCATCTTGAGCTTCTTCGAGGCCCGCAAACCCGTCAAGTGCTCCCACTGGGCGTCCGCGGTCGCGAGCACCCGGTACTCGGCAAGGTCCGGGTGGTCCACGGCCATCTCACGATATTTGGGGCGAATCAGCACCACCACACCCTGGGGATTGACCACGTAGAGCGGTACAGCCGCCAGGTCGTCGTCAAAGAAGAGCCACAGCCATACGATCTGCTTCGCGGCATCGGAGAGCTCCAGCCCCATTTTGGCGGCGACAATCGCCCACATCTCCACCACACTAACCCCCGTGAGACCCAGGAAGGCAAGGGTTTCCACGGTATGTGCCACTAGCTCCGCAGGCGTACAGGGCAGAGCCATGGGTGGTTGTTAATTGTTTGTTGTCGATGGGACTCGAACAGCGCGAAAAAAGTTAGGGTTGAGGAAGGAGAGGAGAGGGGAGGGGAGGCGGTGAGAGCGAGCGAGAGGGAGGGGGAAGTGGAGAGGAGTGGGCGTGGGAGAGTGTGGGAGGGGAGGCGGGGTATCTGGGCCGAGTCAGATAATGGTGCTGATTATTTCTGTGTGGGTTGAGATTAGGGTTATGGTAGACGCGTCAGTTCGGGTTGTTTGGAAACAAGTGCGGGTCTACAGTGGGTGTGCCCTAGGTGTGCACCGGAGATTGACGTAAGCAGGCTATTTACGGGCCCCAGGGGTTGAGTGGGCATAGTGGGGTAAGCCTTTGGAGCACTGTGATTGATCACACCGTGACAGGCCCAGGGCCAACAACCGTTACAGGGACATTGATTGGATAACGAAACGGCTTGTTTATCAACAAGAATCAGCCACGAGACGTAGTAATTTGATAGCCCCAAAGTGCTTGTCATTACAGCGTTTCTCTGTCCCCTTAAACCCAGCTCTGTCACATTTTACCGCCATTTGTTACAATTCTGTCAACTAAACATTACACGATAAACATTCATTGGGACGGACCGAAACAAGATACAAAAATAAAAACGAAACCAGCTTCTTCACCATGCACAGGGTGCTTAGCCGCCTACTTTCTTTCACCGTAGGCCTTGGTGGCGTAGTCACCGTTAATCACAATCACATCCTCCTTGCGGTAGTCGTGCTTACCGGAAAAGTACGACGCCAAAATCGACTTGACACCGTCGGCATAGCGACGCTGGGCATCCAACGACGTACCGGAAATGTGGGGGGTCATGGCATTGCCGCCGTTCCACGAGTTCCCCATGGATCTCCAGGGGTGGTTCTCGGGTGCAGGCTGCACGGGCCACACGTCGCCACCATAGCCAGCGATAACCCCGTTGCTGACAGCCTCGGCAACGTCCTCAGCTACACAGATTGCCCCGCGAGCAGTGTTGACCAAGTAGGCAGTGGGCTTCATCTTCGAAATAAGCTTCTTGTCAAACAAACCCCTGGACTTTTCGTGCAACGGGCAGTTGATAGTGACAATGTCCGCCTGGGACACCATGTCCTCCAACAGCTCCACTCGCTCAACAATGTTGTCGGTGCCGTTGAACAACTTGGAGGCATCGTTCAACTTCTGGACCGCAGCATCGGGAAGTGGTTGGTAGTCGTAGTACAACAACTTCTTAGGGTTAAAAGCCACCAACCGCTCCAACACACGGTAGCCGATGCGTCCAGCACCAACGGTGGCAATCACCTTGCCCTCCAAGTCGTATTCGTGCTTAGCACAGGCGGCAATGTCCCATCCACCATCGACAGCCATCTTGTGCGACGGCAAGAAGTTACGGACAAACAAGAGAATCGTCATCATAACGTGCTCAGCCACCAGCTGGACGTTGGAACCGGTCACCTCGGTGACGGTTATGTTGCGCTTGTTGGCCGCGTTCAAATCAACGTGGTCCAGACCCACACCAGCAGTAATACACATTTTCAAGTTGGGAGCGTTGTCAATGCGGGTGGCAGTCACATAAGCAGGGTAGAACGGCGTGGTGATGATAATCTCGGCGTCTTTCAACTGCTTGTCAACCTCGCTTGTGGGCTCGGGGTCCTTGTCCGTGGTGGTCACCAACTCGTAGCCAGCTTCCTCCACCAACTTGCGGATACCCAACTCGTTTTCGATGCACCCAAGCAACTTGGGCTCTTCCTTAGCGTGTTCCTTGCCTTCGTAGAGAACGAGTAAAACTTTGCCTTTGCTCATGGTTGAATAGTGTGGTAGATGATTAAACAGCTGAGGAATATACAGAGATTTATATAGTTTGGGTGGTGGTATCCCTGAGGGGAAGTTGAGCCATTTGTCGATCCGGAGCTCGCTTATACCTCTCAAATGTAAGTGTGGTTTGCACCCATGCCTTGCAACATGGTTAGAAACCCTGTGAACGGGAGGATTGGCAATTCTTGCAAAAGGGATTGCCGTGAAAAGCGGCTGAAAATGGCACTCCGGGATAGTATACCTCACTCCGGAATAGTTATATGTTCTGATTCCCAGTTTTTGCTGGCAATTGCCTCTTATTTTCACGTATTTCGAACTCCGAGTGATTTAACTTTAATCTCGCAAAATGTGGGGTAGGTGAATTAAGCATTGTTGGGGAAAAGTCAATGAATTTGGCGGCGTCCAAGTAAGGTAAGGAGTTACTAGAAACATTAAAGAGACGTTATCAAGCAACTACACCCGGCCTGGCCCCTTACTAACCCGCCATTAGTGTCCCCCGTTTGGTGCCGTGCCTGGAGCCAACGTTCATAACCCGACGAAGATGAACTGAGCTTATTAAGAGGGGCAGACTGGTGGTTGCACTTTCTGGTCGCGTTTCGGGTTGGTGCCTACCCATGCTTTTGCCCCTTGAAATATTGCCCCACGAAAAGTGGCACCATTCTGCCCCCAACAAGGATCGGAGACAATAGGGGAGCGGACGTTTACACTTGCTGGGAGTACGAAACCATAAGCGCTACGGCGTTTGCATATTTTTACACTAGCATGGAAGCATGCCGTCGTGTAGTTACAAGTCATGCTGTAGTAGTCCGAACTTGGTATGTCTGGGACTGTGATGAGTTTGTTAGAGTGAAGAAATGCTGTAGAAAACCAGCTCTTTGGACGACGCGTAGCCGTACAAGCACGATTACGCCATCCAAACATGTACCGATCAAGAGAAACGATTCGAATAGTCACGAAGTGACGTTTGCATAGAAACAGAGAGGATTGGAGCACGAGCGGTCAGACCAATCGAGCCAATAGAGATCTACCATTCTACGAGGGTTCTCAGAAAAAAGCATTTTAACCATGGTTGAGTCTTCAAGACTAATCGATTTGGTATTTCATCATCAAACCCGCTCATTAAAACCATACATTTGCTATATAGCGCTTACAACTTCTGCATAGCAGCGATGTCGGTGGACTGGACGTGGTCCTCGTCCTCCTCAATGGCCTGCTGCAAGTCGTCCAAACCAACCTTGGCGTCCTCAACAACCAAGTTGATCTGCAACTTCTTGATACCGAAACCAACGGGGATCCACTGGTGGGCACCCCAGGTCAAACCGTCCATCTCAATGGCCTTGACGTTAGCCAACAACGCGTCCAAGTCGGTCTCGTCATCCCAGGGCTTAACGTCCATGGTGACAATAGACTTGGCGGCGGGGCCGGGGCCCTTGGCAGCCTTCTTGGCGTGGTACTCGGCCAATCTCTTCTCCTTAAGAGCGACGGCCTCGGCGTCCTCCTCCTCGTCGTCAGAGCCGAACAAGTCAACGTCAGAGTCGTCCTCGTCACCACCGGCAGCGGCAGCAGCGCCAGCGGGGGCGTTGCCAGCGGGCAAAGTGTCGAACTCGTCAGCGAACGAGGCAATGTGGTTGAACCATCTGCCAGCGTTGGGGTACTGCTTCTGGAAAGCCTTGTAGACAGTCACATCGGCCTGGGTGGCGTTGTTGCTTGTCGAGTTAGTAATGCTCTGTTAACGCGTGACTCTCAGTGGTAGTTTATACTTGGTTTGATGTCATCTTGGGGGTCTTAAGTCCCAATACGTAACACGGACACAAGTTGGAAGTCATCAGGGAATCGCAGGCGGAAAAAGGACACTTACCCATCAATGTAAGACTTGTCAGCGAGGAATTGCTCCAACTGAGACAAGGTGTCTTGCTTAGAAAAGTCCGAGAACGACATTTTGTTGTGTAGGGATGGTGTTTTTTTTACTCATCGGCTGGCTTTGGCTGCGCGGATAGGTCTGCGGCCCTGAAACACGTGATAAACGTGGGGCAAAAACAAGGGTTAACGCCGCCAAACTATTAGGGTTGGCCGGGGGAGACGCCTCCGGGGGCATCGGCGGGCTAGGGCTGAGCATGCGGGCCTATCAAACCTACTGAATCGCGGCAGAACCGTCGGTTTCGCCGCCACCAAATCATGAATTACGGATCGGTTGCTCCTCGTTTCTTTTTTCCGCCAATTTTTCACCCGTGGGTGGCTAGACGAGACAATGCTGGCTCACCACCCACGGCTCCGGTATGATCCGGAAGCTGGCACCAGCCAATCAGTGGCCTCGGACCCAATTGACCTCTCGTAGTGCCCTTCGCTCGCAATTGACCCGCCCGTGAAACAGCAAGACTATAGCGGTACCTCCTGGTACGCAAAAACGCGTCACCACGTCGCAACCGCCCTACGAAATGACAGCCTTGGCATTTGTGCCCAGTGCTATTGTTTTGTGGCGGATTGATCCAAAATCACAGGGCTCAAAACAAGCAAACGCCGTCTCACTTTTACGAGCAAATTGCAAAAATTTTGCAAGGAGATGACTTGTAATTTTAACTCTAAGTAGGTGGCTTTGCCGGAAATTAACTACTCAAGACTCCATTCACCACACTTCTTGTTGGCGTAGCACCGAAACTCGTTTTGGAGCCCGTTCTTGTGCTCAGGGTAGAAGTCAGTAATGCGCATACCTTCATAGTTGGCCAAAACCACATCCTTCATTCTCTCGCCCGTGCACAGCACGACAAAGCTGTCGGAACCCCGCAACAACTTTTTTGCGGCGATCGCCAGCTTAGTCTGACACTCAGGCTCCAAAAACGGAGGGTCGATCAACAACCGGTCACACTTGCCCACAAGCTGCTCCGGCACGTTGTCTGGAGTCTGGTAGTCGTAAACAAAGAACCGGTCTTTGCCTGCCAACACCGCAAACCGCGGGTCGTACTCCAAAAGGTAGATTTGCCTTGTAGGCAAGCCGCTTTGTGCAGCCAACCTGCGTACGGCGGCGTAAACCAGAGGAGCACTAGCAATGCACACGACGGTTTCGGACGAAGCCCCCTCCAAGAGCGCGCGGGCTAAGACATCAGCGGTGGCATCTGAGTACCAGAACTGCGACAACTGCCAGTCCTCGGGAAATTCGTCGATCAGAATTGGCTCCTGCAATTTGTCAAAGTCCTCCTGAGCCTGCTGTTCGAGCTGGGCGAAGCGTTCAGCCTGCGCCAGCTCCTCTTTTCGAAATTCGGCCAACGCTGCGAGTGCGTGTGTCGATAATGTTAACTCCTCTTCGTCTGACATAGCTTCAGGAACTGGATTCGTGTTCGTTGCCCTTTTGACTCGAGATGGCCCCGAAACGTGACCAAAAGTCACGTTTTGGTGCTTAATTACATCATTGCCAAGACCCAACGGGCCCAACTCGTAAAACAAAGTGCCGAGGCCGCAGCACCGGTTTCAGGTGTGCCGGTGAATTCGTCGACAATTGACGGCAACGTTATCGCTCTTTTGGTGTTGAGATGGTACCCCACAAAACGCCGGCTTACTTAAGCAGGGCGAAACCCTGCATTCCACACTCTGGACTGGGAATGGTAAACGAGAGCCACTGTAAACGACGGGACAACTGCCTGTTGCGGATGCGTAGCAGGCGCTACCAACCGTTTCCTTGGCAACTGGATTGCCCGCGGTTGAGTCGAGAACGCGCTGACACGCGCTGCTCCCCCATCAAGTGCGTGGTGTCCCGGAACTGGGTGTCTGTACCATGTGTGTTATTGGATATTCAAAGTCTATAATGGCCCTTGATCAGCTTCAACTGCTGGGTGAGCCGCTTCTCCTTCTGCTGGAGGTAGCGCTCAAAAGTTTGCAAACCCGACACGTCGTCGGCCACTGGAGCGGTTCCCTGAGGTCGCCCGGTCATCTCGTTGGAAAAATCCACCACTGGGCTGAGTCGGGGTACTTGTACTTTTGAATTTGCTTACGAATATTTTTTAGGCAGGCATTCTGGCTGATTACGCAGTTATCAAATTGTAGACGACAAGGCTCAACACCCGAAATCCGTCGTTTACGAGAAATGGCGGCGAACAGAGGCACAGCAACGCCCTCAAACGCACGTGCGGTGTCAGAATCGGGGCTTATCTCGCCGCCCCGAGCAGGCAAAGCAGAGTTGGGTGATGTCTCACAGTTGAAACTGTCGGTCATTTGGATCAGCTGCTGGGCTGCCTTTGTAACCTGATTTGAGCATACACTCCACCTCGTATAACGAGCCATACGCCCCCAAGGCTCCGTGCCTAGACATTGCCTGAGTATATTTGCTCATAATCTAGGATTATTTTGTTTACGATGCATTCCCCTCTTCAACTGTTCCCACACGTCACAAAATGCGCTCGAAATGCGCAACGCGATTCGTATTTCACACCAATGCCGCAAAACATCGGTGCTGCAATTACCATTCAACCCCACATCACGTGCAATGATCAAATGGGCGGTGGTAATATAGCCACAACTGTAGTGAAAATCTGTATGTCGCTAGTGAATTTGACTGCTGAGCAGTTGGCCCACATCAACACCCGGCTCGAAAACGAGCTGCCCGAAACCATCATCAAATGGGCCTATCTCACGTTCCCGCACCTTTACCAGACCACTGCCTTCGGGCTTACCGGGTTGGTGACGATCGATATGATTAATAAGCTCGACATCGCCGTTGATCTCATGTTCATGGACACTCTATACCACTTCCCTCAGACCTACGATCTTGTTGACAAGGTGAAGCAGAAATACGGCTCCACCGTGCACACATACACCCCCAAGGACGTGTCTACCGAGGCTGAGTTCGTGAAAAAGTACGGTGACCAGTTATGGGAGTCCGACGAGGACTACTACGACTTCTTGGTCAAGGTTGAGCCCTCACAGCGCGCATACAAGGAGCTTGGAGTGGTTGCTGTGCTCACCGGCCGGCGTAAGTCCCAGGGCGGGGCCCGGGGTTCTTTGCCGGTGGTGGAGCTTGAGGAGACGCTGGGGGTGATCAAGATCAACCCCTTGGTCAACTGGGACTTCAAGAAGGTCAAGGAGTACGTTGATGCCAACCAGGTGCCTTACAACGAGCTCCTTGATTTGGGGTACAAGAGCGTTGGTGACTGGCACAGCACCGAGCCTGTAGCCGACGGCGAGGACGAGCGGGCTGGCCGTTGGAAGGGCAAAGCCAAAACAGAGTGCGGCATTCACAAAGCGTCTGAGTACGCTAACTACCTCGAAAAGGCCGCGTCGTAGGTTTCCACATCCAGTATATAGATTATGCACGTAATATACCGTGTTTGGATGCTGATAACAGAATCAAAATAGGAATCAGCCCACGGAGCCGACATGAGGGGTATGCGACATTGACACCCACCCGCACTAAGTTTCCTTTAACAGCTTGCATAAGCCATGCGCTTAGCCAACGTGAGGAGTCCGGTATAAATGGTATGAACCCCGCTCACCTTCAACAATGATCAAGGAAACAGTTGTGTGGGTCTGGGGGGTGCCCCATTTGCCCTGGGTTGTGCTCTCAATTGCGATTGCATACTACATGGTGGTATATCCACTCTGGGTGCTGCCTCTACGTCATATCCCTGGGCCGTATTGGCTGCGAGTCTCGCGGTTTCACTGCTACAACAGCCAGCGTCAGGGGACCTGGGTTGGCGAAACGGACGCGTTGCACCGGCGGTACGGGTCGGTGGTAATTAAGGCCCCCGACGAAATTAGCGTTGCGGGACCCCTGTATGTCACCGCGATCTACACTAAGAACATGCCAAAACTGACATTTTACCAGAACTTCCGCAACCACGGATTCCGGCCTAACATGTTTGCGTCGTTGGATAACGAGACCCACTTGAAGTACAAGAAGATCATAATGGGCCTTTACAAAAGGTCGCGGGTTTTCGAGGGGTCCACGAAGCAGTTGGTCCTTGCAAAGGTTGCTGACATGGTGAAGGCAATTGAGCGGGAAAGCGTAGAAGGAATAGAACCCAACTGGCGAGCTGCCCGAGGAGGTATCAACACCCATGCCAAAGGTCACACCAAGGCGTGGTTTTCGGGTAACGCTCCCGTGCCCATGGAAGTCTTCACGCTTTTCGGAGCACTTGCAATGGACGTGATCACCGGGTTTGAGCTCGGAGCCTCTAACAGCTCTCAGTTGCTCCGGCACCAGGCAGACCGCGATATTCTTATTCTCCATCGCATGCAAACAGCGACTGTGTTTTGGACCACGCTCATGCCCCAGTGGTGGGACTATGCGGTCGATAGCGCTACGAAACTGGCTTGTAACGACGTAGAGCAGTGGCAGTTTGCCATGTATGCACGTGCTGAAGCTAACCCTGTCCCCGGACTGGTTATTGAGACACTCAGAAACGCAGGCTACACCGGGAAGGACGCCTACTCGATGCTTACAGACAACATCTTCGCTGGCCACGAGACCACAGCTGTCCAGCTTACCTACTTGGTATGGGAGCTTTCTCGCAAGTGCAACAGTAAAGCCCAACAGAAGTTGGCCGACGAACTCACTTTAGCCTTCGGCAAATACCACGAGGGAGCGGTTATCGACGATCTCGAAAAACTAGATTCACTCCCTTATCTCCAAGCACTCATAGACGAATCGGGCAGAGTGCACAGTCTGATCCCTGGTGCGGAGCCACGAGTCACACCAGCGCCATTTTGTGTTAACTTGGACTCAGGAGAGATTGTGAAAGTACCAAAGGACACCATCATCTCCGTCCAGCCCTACACGTTGCACCATAACCCTGATGTATTTCCCGCTCCAGACGAGTTTATTCCTGATCGCTGGCTTCGTTATCCAGAGGAAAGAGAAAGCGACTGGAATGAGCGAATCCGCACCATGAACAAGTATATGATGCCCTTCGGCAAGGGCATCCGTATGTGTTTGGGGATGCAGCTTGCGTTGATTGAGATCAAGCTAGCTCTCGCTACAATTTATTGGCGGTTCACCAGCTCCGTTCTGCGGGAGTGGGCGGAAAAAGAGTCCGAGGGACCCGTGCCGTATGGTCACCCCGCTCAACTTGAACTGGATGTGGACCGCATGGCCATGTATGACAGTTACACTACCCGACCTTACAATGACGAGTGCTGGATTGTATTCCAAGAACAAGAAAGTTGACTAAGTCATGCATTTTATATGTACAGATCAAAGGCCAAATAAAACAGATAGTAGCAAAGCCACGCTAGCCAAAGTAGTGGGATTTGAATTCATTGCACCGGGATTACTCAGAAGATTCCCTCGGTTTCCCTGGTATGTAAATCCCGAATAATCAAACGTGTCGTGGACGCCTAGTGTGTGGTCCGGAATGATCGCGGTAACGAGCGAGCAGTAAAATGCAACAAATAGTAGAAGATTCATGTTAGAAAGTAGGAGGAAAGTAACTTCATCTTTATAGTGCTTGAATGGAAGAATTTTCACCAAAGTGTTCCAATGGACGGCTGACAAATGTGTTTACGAGTTCGTAACCACTCGGGTTCGGAGTTGGAATGATTACAAAGAAATGTCGTGGGCTGCAAGGAGTCATTACGAACAATAAGGTTTACCTGTAGCAACGGTCTACCACCGTGTTGTCTTCATGTATTCCTGTGTATATTAGTTCGATAGGCATGACTCATAAGGTAAGCATGCTCTTAATTCGAAAGGACGACCGAAATGCAAAAGTGCCGTAGTATATGCCCATTGTCTTGATCTAGCCACCAATCTACACGTTATGACTCATACTTTTGGCAGCATCAGTGTCTAAATTTAGGTGAGGCACAGTGGCTGAGGGTATGATTACCGAGCTCGACAGTACCGATCATTTGAACCCAGTGACAAGCACCAGCTTTCAATGCTTTTGCAATCATCTCTTCCAATTTGTGTTGGATTCATCCCCACGATACACTTCTACTCAATATCTACCCTCTATGGTAGACGCGCTTTATGCACCTTAAAACTTAGAGCTATATACTACCACCTACAGCCGTGTGGACCCGCCAAACTTCACACAATGACCTCATTATGAGTGCAGATGGACGGAATTTACTGAACCAAGCACGATTCCCCTTCCTTTGGCGTTTTTGCAACTAAATTGCACGCTAGACACTGTTTTACGTGAGTGTCATAGAAATTGACCAAGAGTCGAGGCGCCACGCTCCAGTGTCTGCTGAAAAGACACAAACACCACCATTCCATTTATCGCCACTACATGACCATCTGCTTCGGAGTTTTAGGTTGATTTCCCGGGTTTTCTTCCAAGCTCATGGGCCATTAGTGGCTAATGGTAGTGCATACAAAGTGTTCCCTATGTGGTTGTGCAACTCCAGTCCTAGGGACACTTAAGACTGGAAATAAAGCACAAACCGCCTAAAAACAACAATCAGAACACCCTGACGTTGCTACGATGCTGAAAAAAATTTCGGGAAAACGAGGCCCCAGGTAAACCTCTGTTTGAGGAAATTAAGTCACGTGACTTATATCACATGACGCTAACAAATTTCAAGCAGTGACGGCTCTTGAGGTCTGAGAGCTACACAAACGTTTCGGGGTAAGACTAGCATTACTGGGATGGTCGGAGGACCATGTTAGCGTTAGCAGTGTTTTGCGAACTGCCCTCATTGTACTGTTTCTTTTGTATTGTTACAAATACAGGGCCCCACAATGAGTCGCAGTAAAGACTACCCAAGATCTCCTTACTGGATTCTAAAAACTCACGCTGCCTTGCCCCTTTTACCTATTTTACCCGTCTGGTCCCCTTGGTGGCTCGTTCCACCCATCTGTCCCTCAGCACCAATATTTTGATGCACGTTAGACGAGCCAGGTGAGACTTTAAAACCCCGCAAACCCCCTAAATATCTCCCACAACTGTATAAATAAACTTCCTGACCCGTTCCGACACCCGCTATTTGTTGCTTTAAACCCTACGCGTCCCTTTGAGCCTCCCCCCACGCGACGCGCTGATCCGCACCAAAACAAAAAGACGCGATCTATCACCCCATCCCTGATGTCTCTGGACTACGAGAGCGATGGCTACATGGACAGTGGGAGCGACTTTGAGGCTGCTCCCGCTCCTGCTCCCAAACCCCGCGCTCCCCGAAAGCGTCTGACCACCCCGAAGGTCGCTGCCAAGCCCAAGGCAGCGTCCAACGCACCTTCCAAAGAGAACACCCCCCAGCTGGCAAGCCAAGACTCGCCCAATGCTACACCGGACTCTGGGAACGCCACCCCAGCCACCGAAACCGAGTCACCCCCCGATAAGCCCAACGTACAGACCCAATACCAGAAACTCTCCCAATTGGAGCACATCTTGAAGCGTCCTGACACCTATGTCGGGCTGGTGGTGCCCACCGAGGTGGAAATGTGGACGTACGACGACTCGCTGCTGCTGATGGTCTACAAAGAAGTGAAGATCGTGCCTGGTCTCTACAAGATCTTCGATGAAATTCTTGTAAACGCAGCCGATAACAAGATCCGCGACCCCCTGATGAAGATGCTCAAAGTGCTGATCGACCCTGCGGCAGGCACGGTGGTGGTGCGTAACGACGGCAAGGGTATCCCGATTGCCATTCACGAGAAGGAGCAGATGTATATTCCCGAGATGATCTTTGGTAACCTTTTGACCTCGTCCAACTACGATGACGACCAGAAGAAGGTTACCGGTGGTCGTAACGGGTACGGTGCTAAGCTCTGTAACATTTTCTCTCGCGAGTTCGTTGTTGAAACCGCCGATCTCGAAGCGGGGAAGGTGTACCGTCAGGTGTGGACCAACAACATGACCAAGTGTGGCAAGCCCCAGATCCGCAAAATGACCACCAAGCGTGAGTACACCCAGATCACGTTTACCCCAGACTTTTCCAAGTTTGGTATCGACGGGTTTGACGCTGACATGTTGCTGGTGATGCGGCGCAGAGTGTACGACTTGGCGGGTACGGTGCGCGACTGTAGCGTGTTCTTGAACGATGTTAAGCTTGGGATCAAGCTGTTCAAGCAGTACGTGGACATGTACGTGCTGGCACTTCAAGCGAAGCACCCTGCGGAGGAGGACGATGCCAAGGCAGGTGTAGTTGTGTACGAGGAGTTTGGCAAGCGGTGGGAGATTGCGTTTGCGGTGTCCGACGGCCTGTTCCACCAGGTGTCGTTCGTGAACTCCATTGCCACCACCGAAGGCGGTGCCCACGTGAAATACGTTACTGACCAGGTGGTGAAACAGCTCACAGAGACCATTTCCAACCGGCGACTGCTGGGAAAGAAGAAGTTGATGGTCAAGCCCCAGGAAGTGCGCAATAACATGTTCCTTTTTGTCAACTGTTTGATCGAAAACCCGGCTTTCACCTCGCAAACGAAGGAGAACATGACCACCAAACCACTGCAGTTCGGGTCGAAACCCGGTATTGGCGAGGACTTCATCAAAAAGTTGATTTCCAAGACCAGTATTGTCGATAAACTCCACAACTTGTCCCAGGCGAACGAGGACAAGGCCCTCTCTAAGCAAGACGGGTCGCGGAGACTGCGGGTTAAGCTGGCCAAGTTGCACGATGCCAACAAAGCCGGTACCAGGGAGGGCTACAAGTGTACGCTTATTCTCACTGAGGGTGACTCCGCCCTCGCGCAGGCCGTGGTGGGTCTCAAGGTCGTTGGCTCCGAGTACTACGGGTGTTTCCCGCTCCGTGGTAAGATGCTCAACGTCCGCGAGGCCCTGGCGGAGCAGATCTCTAAGAACGCTGAGATTAACGAGATCAAAAAGATCATAGGGTTGCAGCACAAGAAGAAGTACACGCCGGAGCTGTTGAAGCAATTGCGGTACGGGCACATTTTGATCATGACCGATCAGGATCACGATGGTTCGCATATCAAGGGGTTGCTTATCAACTTCTTTGAGTCGTCATTCCCGGGTCTTCTTCAGTGCCCTGGATTCCTCCAAGGGTTTATTACGCCCATTGTCAAGGTAGTGATTGGTGGCCGCCACAAGAAGACCATTCCCTTCTACAACATGCCCGATTTTGAGCGGTGGCGCGAACTGGAGGAGGCTCAGACCACACGTTGGACCCACAAGTACTACAAGGGTCTCGGTACGTCGTTGGCGACTGAGATCACCGAGTATTTCCAGCAGTTACTGCGTCACTTGAAGCGGTTCCACGCCTTGGAAGAGGAGGACAAGCAGTACATCGACTTGGCTTTCAACAAGAAGAAGGCCGATGACCGGAAGGACTGGCTTGGTTCGTTTATCCCGGGCACCCAGCTCGACCCCACCATCGAAGAGATCCCGATTGCCGACTTCATCAACAAGGAGCTCATTTTGTTTTCAATGGCCGACAACATCCGGTCGATTCCGTGTGTGCTTGACGGGTTGAAGCCCGCTCAACGTAAGGTCATTTACGGCCTCCAGAAGCGCCCGGGCAACCGCGAGGGCAAGGTCAACGACTTGGCCGGTTACATCTCGCTGAACACCGCCTACCACCACGGCGACCAGCTGTTGGTGATGACGATTGTGCTGATGGCCCAGGACTTTGTTGGCTCCAACAACTTGAACTTGTTGTTCCCGCTGGGTAATTTCGGGTCGCGGATGATGGGTGGTAAGGACCTGAGTGCTCCTCGTTACATCCACACCCGTCTCAGTGACATCACCAACTACGTGTTCAACCCGATGGACAACCAGTTGTACACCTACGTGCAAGAGGACGAGCTGACGGTGGAGCCTGCGTGGTACTTACCCGTGCTCCCGATGATTCTCGTGAACGGTGCTGATGGTATCGGTACCGGGTGGGCCACCCAGATCCCCCCCTTCAACCCGAAGGATATCACAGACAACCTCATTCGGCTCATGGACGGCCAGGAGCTTGTGGAGATGACCCCGTGGTTCAGAGGGTTCACGGGTAGAGTGGAGAAGGAGCTGGACGCCCGCTACAAGATGTTTGGGCGCATCGAGCAGGTGGACGAGACCACGCTTGAAATCTCAGAGATCCCTGCCAAGATGTGGGTCAACCCGATCAAGGAGTGGTTGGAGAACAACATTGCCGACCGCGACAACGCGCTGGGGTGGATCAAGGACGTGCAGGTGGTGCACTCCAACGAGACCGATGTTGGGTTCAAGATCATTTTGACCCAGGCGGAGATGTCCAAGTCGCTCCAGATGGGGTTGTACACCCGGTTCAAGCTCGTGCAGAACGTGGCTCTCCTGAACATGGTGGCGTTTGACGCCACCGGGCGGATCAAGCGGTACAACACGCCGTTGGACATCATCAAGGACTACTACTACGTGCGTCTCGAGTACTACCAGAAGCGTAAGGACGCCATGACCGCCAACTTGCAGCACCAGCTCATGAGGCTCACAGAGCAGGCGCGGTTCATCAAGTTGATCATCGACGGGAAGATCAAGGTGCTGAACCGCAAGCGGCGCGAGTTGTTTGAGATCTTGGAGTCCAATGGGTTCACCAAGTTCGACCGCCACGGCAAGCCCGTGGACGAGGCCACCGCGGAGGTGGTGGAGGCGGCCAACGACGACGAGTCCGACCCCGAGGAGTTGGAGCAGGAGGCACAGGAGCTGATGGCCGAGCACGTTCCCGAGACCAAGTACACCCACTACGACTACTTGTTGGGAATGCTGATCTGGTCGCTTACGAAGGAGAAGTACGAGAAGCTCTTGAGACAGAAGGGGGCCAAGGAAGAGGAGCTCGACACCCTTCTCGGCAAGCTGGCACGCGACTTGTGGAAGGAGGACTTGGCAGAGTTCTTGGTGCAGTGGGACAAGCTCTTGGACGCTGATCAGGACAAACGTGACCAGATCAACGGTAAGGGCAAAAAGAAGGGCGGCCCCCGCAAAAAGCGGTCGGCCGACGACGACGACGACGACTACGGCGCGCCCAAGAAGAAGGCTGCACGCAAGCCCGCTGCCAAGAAAGTGAAGAAAGAGCCGTCGCCCGCTGTCAAAACGGAAAAACCTCCGAAAACTCCGGTGCCGGTGGCTGCCCCAGTAAAGAAAGAGCCCGACGTGCTCTCGTTCTTCACCCTGCCCGAAACCAAAAAACCCGCCAAACGCAGCGCTGCTGCGGCTGCGCCCCCGGCGTCCAAGTCTGCGTTTGATAGCGATTCCGACGATCTCATGGAGATTGACGGCATGTAACGGAATTATCATTGTATGGCGCATCCTGCACCACCTGCGTAGACCGGATCGTAACCCGAACCGCTTTTGACACTATTTCCACAATAGGAATTGTGACCGCGATGCGGGGCAACCCTGCCCGCAACCGTGGTCAGGCTGCGGCTCTACGAAAAAAACGCTGGTGGATCCAGGGGTCACATGAGTCGTGGTGCATTGTTTGTCGGCCCGATTCCCCGCGGAGTGCTATATGTCGCAACCCTGCACAAGCGGCATAAATATAACCGAGGCATCCGCAACTAAGTAAATATGTTTCCTTTGGGGTGGCCTTATCCACCTGAACAGACCAACGGGTTCTGGGGCGTGCCGACCGCCACCATTGACTGGTGCGAAGAGAACTACGTGGTTTCCGACTACTTTGCTGAGGCATTGAACACCACCACCAACTCGGTGTTCTTTGCGTTGGCGGGGATGTCGATCTACAACTCGTGGCGCCACCGATTGGACCTGCGGTGGTTGTGGCTGTCCGTGGGCTTCTTGTTGGTGGGGATCGGCCTGTGGTGGTTCCACATGACGTTGCGCTACGAGTACCAGATGCTCGACGAGTTGCCCATGATCTACGCGCTGTGCATTCCGGCGTGGCTGGTGTTCTCGGAGTTCAAGCTGCACAGCCAGCTGGTGAAGATTGGCGGGCTCATCTTCATGGCCGCCAACTTTTTGACGGTGATCTACATGTGGGTGTACACCAACCCCACGTTGCACCAGACGCTGTTTGGGTTGCTCAACGCCGCCATCATCTACAAGCTGTTTCTGTTGACCAGCCAGCATGTCAAGGACCGCAAGGCCCGCCAGCAGTTGATGTTCACCATGTCTCTTGGCGTCGGTCTCTTTGTGTTTGGCTACATTTTGTGGAACTTGGACATCCACTTGTGTCCCACCTGGCGCCATTTGCGTCGCGAGATCGGGATGCCCTACGGGTTCCTTTTGGAGGGCCACGGGTGGTGGCACGTGTTCACGGGGTTGGGGGTGTATTTCTACTTGGTGTACGAGATGTACTTGCGGCTATTGTTGCAGGGCACCGCTCAATACTACCTGTTCCACTACACGTGGGGGTTGCCGTTTGTGACGTTGGTGGACAAGCCGGGCTTGGACAACTGGGAGAACGTGCGCAAGTTGGCGCGGGCCGACGCGGATTTTAAGAAAAACCAATAGTGAATAGATGTATTAACTAGTCCAGGTCGGAGCTGGAGTCGGAGTCCAGGTCAAACGGCAGTTTGTGGGGCTTCTTTTGGCTGGCGGCGGGGGCGGCCTTGCGGTCGTAGGTCGAGGGGATCTGTTTGGAGGAGAGCAGCGCGAGGGTGGCGAGCCGTGGCTTGGGGGCCTCAGGCTCGGATGCCGGGGGGCTGGGAGCCCGGGTGGGCTTGGTAGTCGCCTTAGGGGCAGTGGTCTTGGTAGCCTTAAGAGCGGTGGCCTTGGTAGGAGCCTTCGGGGCGGTGGCCTTGGTGGTAGCCATAGGGGCAGTAGTAGCCTTAGGGGCAGTAGTAGCAGAGTTGGCAGGAAGTGTCTTGGAAGTGGCCTCAGTGGCCTTAGCGGTGGCCTCAGTAGCTTTAGCGGTGGCCTTAGCGGGAGCCTTCAGGACAGGCTTAGGCATGGGCGCCTCTTCCGACCCATTGGCCTGTTCCGTAGGCTCTTCGGGCGACTTTGGCTTGGGGGTCTCTTTAGCCGCGGGCTTGGGTTTAGCAGGAGCTTTCTTGGGCTTCGCCGTCTCCTTGGCCTTGGCAGCGGCAGCAGTTGGCGCCGTCTCGGTGGTGTCCTTCGTCGTCTCGGTGGGGGACTCCACGGGCTTGGTAGCTTCCTTCGGAGTCTCCTTCACCTCCTTGGCCCTAGCCTTAGCCTTGGGCTCTTTCTTCGCGGGCGCCTTGGCCTTTCTCTTGGCGTCGCCCTTCTTCAACTCGTCTTGTTTCTTGCTCAACTCGTCCTGCTTCTTTTTGAGCTCGGCACGGGCCAGCTTCGCTCGCTCGTTCTGGGCTTTCAACGAGCTGGTGCGGATGGCCTTGGCCTTGGCTGCCAACGCCGCAATCGAGTTGGATTTGGGCTTGCCCTTGGGGGCGTCCTCGATTTCGCTTTCGGAGGAGGACGAGTCGTCCAGGGAGTCGGAGTCCAGCAGACTGGAGTCGGAGGCCGCGGAAGTCGTGGTTTCGGGAGCATTGGGCTGAGGAGCCTTAGCTTCAGGGGCCTTAGCAGTTGTTTTAGCTGGTTCAGGAGCCTTAGATTCAGAAGCCTTAGCAGTTGTTTTAGCCGGTTCAGGAGCCTTGACCGCCTCAGAAGCCTTAGCAGGCTCAGGAGCCTTGGGTTCGGGAGCCTTCTTAGCAGCCCCCTGAGTTTTCCCGTTCGTGGTGGGCTTGGCACTGTTCTGAATACTGTCCACCTGGGTGGGTTCCTCCGGAGCCGGTTCAGCAGTCTTTCTAGCGGCCTCCGCCTTCAGTGCCTTGGCCTTCGCAGGCTCAGCCTTCTTCAGAGGCAGAGAAGGCACCTTAGCAAGAGCTTTTGCAGGAGCTTTCGCAACTGGCTTCGTAGGCAGCGCTGCAACAGGCTTTGCTCCCTGCTCTACTCCCTTCTCTACTCCCTCTGCTCCCTTCTCTCCCTTCTCGCCCTTCTCGCCCTTCTTCCGGTTCACGGGCGTGGGCGTCACCTCCTGCGACGGCGACGGCTCGGGCGTCGTCTCCTGGGCGTTCTTCGCGTGCTGGAGCTCGGGAATCGCGCCCGGTGCCATCGCCGGCCGCTTGCGCACCTTGGGGTTCGCAAGCTCCTTCGCAGACAGCTTGCGCGACCCCAGGTTCGACACCACCCCGTCGAACGAGTCGTCGGGCCGGGTGTCGTCCTCGTCGTCGCTGAAAATGCCCTTGGCATCGACAAAAGGCACCCGCAGCGTCATCATCTCCTCGACCATGCGCATTTTCTTGACCTTGCGCGGCAGCTCCTCGTCCTCCGCCGGCCGTTTCTTCACCACGTCCACGTCCTGGGGAAGCCGGAGCCCCACGTACGCCGCCAGCTGGATCTCCGCCTCCGGATCCGGGTCAAACAAGTGCGATGCCGCCTTCACCTTCTTTGGCGGACACGTTTGCGCCTCGAGCTGGAGCAACTCGGCCACGGGCGCGATGTGCGCCGGGTTGGTCACGGCAAACTTCTCGTTGCCCATGTCGATCTCGTACCCGGGCACCACCTGCTGGCTCAACGTGCGCATGAACGCGTTGAAGTGGGGGATCATCTCGGGCATTTCCTGGGCAAAGAACGGCTGCGCGTGCAACAGCAAGTACTGGCACACCTCCAGCAACAGCAGCCCGGCCTTGGGCGCGGGGATCTGGTACCGCAGGAGCAACGCCACGTTGTAGTACAAGTCCTTGACCAGGTAGTGGTAGTTTTCGATGAGCGGGAGCGGCGACACCGGCACGTGGGTGAAGTAGAACGAGTCCACGTCGTAGACGATGCGCGGGTTGTGCAGCCGCACGTCGGACACCGGCCCGATCCACCCGGCCTTCATCACCAGGAGCTGCGAAAAGTACTTGCCGTCGCCCACAAGCAACAGGTCGGTGATCTGCCCGTACAGAATGAGGATCTGGTCCATCCACACGTCGTCGGGGAACATCTGGAGCCGCGCCATCTCCTGGAGCAACAAGTACTTGACGTAGTAGGTGATGCCAAAGTCACTGGGGAACCGTAGCGGGTTGGTGGCGCCAAAGTAGGCGTCGTTGGCAAGCAGGATGTAGTGGAGACGCACGTGCAGGTACTTGCGAGGCAGCACCACGACGTGGTTGTGGCAGATGATGACGATGCGCCGGTCGACCGCGGCCATGCGCCGGTTGAGCGCTGCCAACCAGTTGGCCATGGCAAACAGGTTGTTGAGCCCCTGCGGGTGGTACTCTGCCAGCCGCACGGGGCAGTTGGACACCACCACCGGCGGGAGCCACTCCAGCACCGCGATGTTGCCGCAGATGCCCATGGTGACGGTGCGGGGATTGTGGACCATGGTGACCTCGGAGAGCGAAAACACGTCCTGCGGCAGGTACCCGGCGAACGCGGTGGCCGCTAGCCGCTCGCGCTCGCGGGCCAGGTTCATCAGGAACGGGACGTCCTCGAGGGCCACCGGCAGGTACGAGTCCTCGATGAACAACGGGAACACCCTGCGCAACTGCTTGAGGGTCTCGGAGACGAACGCCTGCGGCACCGTGCCCACGGTTTGGCGTTTGCGGACGAGGAAGTCGGTGATCGCGGCCAGGGCCATCGCTGGCAGGGCCTTGGCGCGGGTCTTGGGCTCGGCACGCACCAGCAGCGCCCACATCTGGCGCAGGAGGCCCAAGAGGGCTGGGTAGTGGTCGCCATTGAACTCGGGATCGGTCACTTGGCGGTAGTGGTACTCGTCTAGCGCGCCAAGCACCTCGGTCTGGGAGAGCATCGGTTGTTTATTCGTGCGAAGATCGCGAAATGTGGTGGGTGGAGGAAGTGGGTGAAGGAAGTGGGTGCGGGAAGTGGTGGAAGGGAGTGGGCGAGGGGAGAAAATGGTTTCTGGGATAGCTTTGGTTATGGGTGTGTTCAATGGTGTGTTTACTGGTGTGTTTACTGGTGTGTTTACAGGTGTTTACTGGTTTTTGGATGGTCGTAGAGTGGTACTAGGTAGGGTGGAAAAGACGTGTTTGGGCTGGTTTCGAGTCAATGGTAGAGTAGCGGTGGTCAGCGAGACGGGCTCTCTACGCTGGGACCCCCTCAGCGACTCCGAGGGTGCTCCGAGCCCGCACCCAGGGCTTAGTCTCCGACACGGTTATCACACGTACGTAGGCACACGAGGATAAACAGGGTAATCCCATACGAGCTGGCTTGGCACGAGCGGGGTAGAGAGAAACGCGGACAAGTCAACGAGCCTTTGCGAAGCCGTTCCAGTTTCAGGACACTGACAATCGGTGTCTGACACAGAAGTAAAACGTCGAATACGTCAGACAGTTAACGGACCTGAAACAGTCTACATCAAGACAGTAGTAATTACGACACACCCAGACCCACGAGGCTTAACACAACCCCACCACACAGAACGTCCACCCGACACAGAGCTCCTACCAGATGCAGAGCTTCTACCAGATGCAGAGCTTCTACTAGACACATAGCTTCCACCAGACAGAGCTTCCACCGGACACAGACCTTCCAACAGACTCAGAACCTCCACTAGCTACTCCTTCTCCACCATCTACTCCTTCTCCACCTACCACAACTCCCCCCTACACTCTTCCTTCCGATCCGTTCTATTATACAATGCTAATCTAGGCCACCGCCACGGGGGCGGCCAACCTCTCAAACAACGGCTCCTTGCGCCGCAACACCTTTTTGGCGTCGTAGTTGCTCGTCTTGACCAACTTGAAACTGCCGGTCCCCACACTCATCGTCTGGCCCAAAATAATGCACTCGGACACCCCCTCGACCTTGTCGGACTTCAAGTAGAACGCAGCGTCAAACAAGTGGTCGGTGGTCTTCTCGAACGACGCCAACTGCAACACCGAGTCCCGCATCTTCGAGAGACCGAAACGAGTAATACCAAGCACCTCGCCCTTGTAGGTCATCACGTCACCCAACAACTGGATGTGCCGGGGATCCACACTCATCCCGTGGTTACTCATGGTGTAGTCGATCTCGTGGATGATCAGCGCCCGCGCAGCCTCGATGCCGAGCACCAGCATACACTCGAGCACGTGGTTGGTCAGCGTCTTCTTGCCCACGACACCGTCGGTCAGCATCACCTCCTTGAGCCCGTACCCCTCCACCAACAACTCCTTCTTGCCGTTCTCGCGGATGTTGATCACCGCCCGGAACACCAGCGGCAACCCCTTGATCACGATCGACGGAAGCGCCCGCTTCAAGTGCTGCATGCGGAAGAACAACGCCGTGGGCAGGGTGGTGCCCTTGATCTGCTCGGCCTTGGTCTCGCGAAGCGTCACGAGCACGTTGACGGTGTCCTTGGACACCGACACGTCGCCGGGCGAGATCTTGAGCTTGGGCGCCTTGGCAATCGCCGCCGCGATCTGGTCCATCGTAAGCTCCAACTGGAGCTTGTCGATGGTCTCGAGGTCGATCTGCACCAGGAGGTACGCCATGTTGTTCTTGTAGACGTCCGAGATGGAGAACGCCACGTCCAGGAGGAGCGTCTTCTCGATACGGCCCTTGACCACCCGTGCCGCGATCTCGTCGTCCTCGTTGACAAGCACCGAGGTGATGATGGGGGTCAGAATCACCTTCAGCGCGTTGATGATCTCCTTGATACGCGGCACACCCAACGTGACGTTCATCGACGCCACACCGGCGAAATGGAACGTCTTAAGCGTCATCTGGGTACCGGGCTCACCAATGGACTGGGCACCAATGGCGCCCACCGCGGTGCCCGGCTCCACGAGCGCCCGGGTGTACTTGTAGAGACAGGTGTCGATGAAGTGCCCGAGACACCGCTCCAGCACCTTGAGCACCTGGTCCACCGCGTGCTGCTCGGTCTCCAGCGCACAGTCGTGCCGCTGGCGCAACGCCACGAGCTTGGCGTGCTTCTTGCCAATGAACTCGCGCACCGTCAGCATGAACTTGTCCCTGGGCGTCTCGCCGGTGATGGGCACCTTGGCCTCCACCACCAGCTCGATCTGCTCGGGCAACAACCCGGGCAGCTCGTCGAGGGTCACGTTGTACGAGTGGTTCCACTGGCGCTCGAAGTTGACGGGCACAGCGTCGCCCTCCATGTCGAAGGGGTCCAACCCGTCGCCTCCGTACCGGAACTGGACAATCCCGTTGGACGAGTTGCGCACGGTGTTGTCGTACTGCGCACTCAAGTCCTCCAACGACTTCATCAACCGCCGCGACATGTACCCGGTCTCAGCGGTCTTGACCGCGGTGTCGACCAACCCTTCACGCCCGGAAATGGCGTGGAACAAGAACTCGGGCGGCGTCAAACCGGAGAAGAACGAGTTGCGCACGAAACCCTTGGACTGCGGTGTCTTCAGGTTCTTGGTGAAGTGGGGCAACGACCGGTCCTGGAACCCGTCGGGGACACGGTTACCCGCGATGATCTGCTGGCCCACCACCGCCACCATCTGCGACACGTTCAACGTGGACCCCTTGGAGCCACAGGTGGCCATGATGAGCGGGGCGTTGAGCGGGTCGAGCTCGCGGATACACTCGTCACCGACCTGCTCACGCACCTTGGACAACAACCCACCGATCTTGGCCTCCAACGTCTGCTCCTCGTTGCACCCGGGCTGGGTCTCCAACTTGCCGCGGTTGAACTTGTCGATGAGCTGGTCGCACTCGAGGTACGCCTTCTCCACCATGAACTCCTTGCGCTTCTTCAACTCGTCGCCGGGAGTGACGTCGGAAATACCAATCGAGAACCCGCGGTTGCCGAGGTACCGCGCCAGCAACTTGGCCATGCGGTTCATGGCGTTGGCGGCCTCCGCCGGGCCAAAGTCGCGGAGAATGGTGTAGAACACCGAGTGCTTTTTCCCGTCGCCGAGCAACAGCTTGTCCATGACGCCACAGAGCACCTCGGAGCCGCGGATCAACACGTACCCGTCGTTGGGCGCCATCTCCGGCGGGTCGGCCTTGGCACACGTCTTGCACTTGGCGTCCAAGTTGATCACCACCGGCAGCTGGCGGTTGGGGCGGATCAACATCGAGAACACCTGTTTGCCCGTCCACAACCGCTCGGGCTTGTAGATGGCGGGCGGCGGGAGGTCGAACTTGATGTTGGCGTCGGACATCATCGCCAACAACTCGGCAAACTCGGCCCGCGTGTAGAACAGGTCCTTGTGCGAGATCAAGTACAGCGCGGTGATGAAGTCCTGGGTGGCGGCGATGATGGGCTCGCCGGACTTCGGGGTCAAGAGGTTGTTCTTGACGCCCATGAGGTTGATGGCCTCGGCACGCGCCTCCTCGGTCTGGGGTACGTGCAAGTTCATCTCGTCACCGTCGAAGTCGGCGTTGTACGGCGTGCACACACACTCGTTGAGCCGGAAGGTACGCCAGGGGCGGATCTTGGCGTAATGCGAGAGAATGGAGAGCCGGTGCAACGACGGCTGCCGGTTGAAGAGCACCACGTCGCCGTCCTCCAAGTGGCGCTCGACGACATCGCCCACCGTCAAGAACTTGGCGAGCTTCTGGCGGTCGCCGTACCGCAAGTTGCGCTTGGCGTCCTCGTTCTGTTTGACGACGTAGTTGGCTCCGGGGTGCACGTCGGGCCCGTTGCGCACAAGCAGCTGGAGCTTGGTGCGGTTGTAGCGCGTGACCCGCTCGGGATAGGTCAACACCTTGGCCACCCGGTCGGGAACCGCCACCTCGTCGATCCGCAAGTTGGGATCGGGCGAGATGACGGTTCTGCCCGAGAAATCCACACGCTTCCCGGAAAGGTTACCTCTGAAACGGCCCTGCTTACCCTTGAGCCGCTGGCAAAAGCCTCGGATGGGCTTCACCTTGGCGCCGCCACCGGCAGCCCCGGGCATCAGCGCCGGGTTGGCGGAGTCGGCGTTGATGTACACCGCCACCGCAAGCTGCAAGTAGTCCCACTGCTCCAACATGAGCTGGACACCGATCCCCTTCTCCACCCCGGCCTTGATCATCTGCGACGTCCACACGATCTCTGTCACCTTGACGGTCAAGTCGTCCTCGTTCAGCTGGTTGTCCATCATCACCGACGGCCGGATGCACACCGGAGGCACCGGCAAGTACCGCCAGATGTACATCTCGGGCCGGCCCCGCTCTGGGTCCATCCCGAGCAAGAGACAGTCGGCGCTCAGCACCTGTTTGAACAAGTTGAGCACCTTCAACGGGTTCAAGTCGTCCATCACCCGCTTGGCAAACTTCTCGAGCTCAGGGTTGCGGTACCACACCTCCTCAAACTCCTTGTCCCACTTTTCCTTTTCCGGAGTGGGCTTTTTCCCGATCCACCGGAAGGTGTCGTGGACGATCTTGAGGCCGGCGGGGCCCAGCAGCCCCAGGGCAGCCTTCTTGACCACGCCCTGCACGTGGTTGCACTTGAAGCACCGCCGGGTCTTTTTGCACTGGTCGACGATCTTCTTGAGGGCCTTCATCCGGCGCAAATTGTCGGCTCCCGGGCCGGTGGTGCACCGCTCAAGCTCTTTGCCAAGCGTTTTGCGGTGGGTGTCGTCAAGCAACACCGCTCCACAGTTCTTGCAAATCTGCTGCAAGATCTGGATGATCTGCTTGAAATATCCGACATGGAACACCGGGAGCGCAAGTTTGACGTGGCCAAAGTGGCCGTGGCACAGGGCCAAGTTGCCGTGGCACGTGGCACACTCCATCAGGTTCGACAGGATCCCCATGTGGGTGTCGAGGGCTCCGTGGACCAGCGGGACACGGCCCTTGTCGAGGTCGTACAAGTCACGGGTGGTGACCTCGACCTCGGACTGGGCAACGATGTCACGCGTGGCTAGCGCCCCGAAATCGAGCCCCTTGATGCACTTGGGCGGCTCGTCCACCACCACTTCCTTCATCGCAGCTGTGATCTCGGGATGCGATGCGCGGTTGGTATATAGGTGTGGGGCGTGCGCGGCACAAAACGGGTGGGGTGGTGTAGCGGGACGGGAGGTGGTGGCAGGGGGTATGGGCGTGGTGGGTGTGGTGGTGGGTGGTGGCTGAGCCGTGTCGTGTTGGGCTGGTGGAAATTGGTCGTGTGTGGGTGGAGATGTAGGAGGAGATGTGGGTGGTGGATGAGAAGCGGTGGGGAGAGTAGGGGGCGGCTGGGCGGCTGATCTGGGTCCAGTGGCGGGCCCAGTGGGTTTGTGGCTTGTACAATAGGCGGTCTAGACTGGCTGGTTGCGTCTCGCCACCGTGGAAGGCGGTCGAAGGTGGCGGGCTGGTGCTAACACCGTAGACGATGGAGCCCGTGAAAAATGGCCCACGAAAGCTGAAAAATGGCCCAAAACAACGAAGGGCTAACCATCCCGCCTACTCTAAACCCTACTCTCGGTCTACTTTTCCACCCCCACCCCCCAATGGCTTGCTGTCGTCACCCCCACTCGACCACCTTCGGGTCCTGCACACACCCACGCGATATCTACAACGCCACCAGCCCGCCAACACACACCACCATGCCCGAGTTCATCAAGACCCTCGAAGAAGACGACGAGTTTGAAGACTTTCCCGAAGACTCCGAGTGGACCAACAAGGAGCCCCAGGTGAAAACCAACGACTTGTGGGAGGAAGACTGGGAGGATGACGAGAACCTGGGCGAGTTTGCCGAGAAGTTGAAGGAGGAGTTGAAGAAGTAACGTTATAGATAATGCACGATTAATGAAGTGATGGGATTTAAAGGAGGCGTTGCGGAAGCCAACACTGCGGTATCGAGTGAACCCACCAAGGAACTACTCATATGGATACCACCAAATCTGTGCCAATGGTACTGGAGACTACTCGAAATGGATAGTCCAAACGGATGGGCAACTTGATACGGTTTCAAATGATGATTTACAAAGTTGTAGCTGGCTAATATTGGTACATATTCAGAATATAGGTTAGATTCTAGGTCCAACAAGAAGGTCAAAACTTTGTCAAACTCTGGTTTAACCCAGCATCGTAGTGAATACCATCGTTCAATGATTCGACAGCTTTAAAGACGTCAGTATCGACACATACGCTCTAAGGAGGACCCAATCCAACCCAAGCTACATGTAGAACCCACAGACAATTCGCCTTTGCCTACATCTTGCCTCACACTACAGTCACCAGGCCTCCCACTTACTCATTACTTTATTCGTACCTATGCGTAAAAGTTGACGCTCTTGGACTTGCGGGCCTGCACCTCGGCGATGGCCTCGACAAAGTCTTCGTGCTTGATGATGCTCTTGCCGTTTCTCAAAGCAATCATCCCGGCCTCCACCGTCACCGCCTTCAACTGGGCACCGTTGAACTCGTCCGTCAGCCGCGCCAACTCCCGCCAGTTGATCAGGTTGTTGTCACAGTTGAGTTTGCGTGCGTGGATCTTGAGCACCAGCTCACGCGCCTCCTCGGACGGCAAGGGGAACTCGATTTTACGGTCCAACCGCCCGGAACGCAACAACGCAGGGTCCAACGTGTCCACACGGTTGGTGGCTGCGAGCACCTTGACCCGGTCGTCGGAGCCAAACCCGTCCAACTGGTTCAAGAGCTCCAACATCGTCCGCTGCACCTCACGGTCACCCAGCTTGTCCAGATCGAACCGCTTGGTACCAATGGCATCCAACTCGTCAATGAAAATGATCGTGGGCGCCTTCTCCTTGGCCAACGCAAACGCATCCCGCACCAACTTGGCACCGTCACCGATGAACATCTGCACCAACTGCGGGGCTGCGAGCTTCAAGAACGTCGCTCCCAGCTGCGCAGCACACGCACGCGCCAAAAGCGTCTTGCCAGTACCAGGGGGACCGTACATAAGCGCTCCCTTTGGCGGCTTGACACCAAGGGTTTTGAACTTTTCCGCCTGCTGCATGGGCAACACCACCGCCTCGATCAACTCCTCGATCTGCTTGTCGAGTCCCCCGATGTCCAGATAGTCCTCGGTGGGCTTTTCGTCCACCTCCATCGCCTTGACTCTCAGGTCGTATTCCAGGGGAAGGGTGTCCAAAATGAGGTACAGGTCCTTGTTGACGCCGATCAAGTCGTTGGGCTTGAGCTCCGCAGGGTCCACGAGCCCGATCATCGGCAAGAAAATCGTCTGCCGCGTCAGCGTCTTGATCACCGCCAGCTTGCCGGTGCGGGTGGCGTCCAAATCGACGTTGGCGCCCTGTTCGGTCAGCTCCTTGTCGACGTCAAGGTCCAACAACTCGACGACGTTGCCCACAAGGAACGGCAACTGCTTGTTGTTGGCGATCTTCTCCTGGTTGTCGCGGATGCGTTCGAGCATCACCAGCTTCTCGTGGGTGAGCCGCTGCAGCTCCAGCCGCATCACCTTGATGTCGTTGTCCAAGAGCTTGGTACGGTTGACAATGTCCTCCGTCAGCAGCTGGAGAATCTCGTTGAGCAATTCGTCGTCCTCGGACATGGTGGTAGGGTTAGTGGCGACAGTGGCGTTTTTCGGTGTGCGCGGCGAGCCGTACGGGGGCGGCGCGGGACGTGGAGAATAAAAAGGTGATGATTTAGAGTCTGGTGCTTGCGTCTGGTGTGTCTGGTAGTGACTGCTGGAGAGAAGGGGCTTGTACCTAGGGGGGTTTGGGGTGGACCACCATGGTGGGCGTTTCATCTTGCAAGTGTCTATATGCAGGCCAAGGATATCCTGCAAACATGGTCCCAACGTAGTGGCCCTAGAGGGGTGTTGCGAGAAAATGAAAGTCACGATTAAGTTTCAGAGCTTTCAAGAAGGCGCCCAGACGTTGTCTCTTCTCCCAAAACGTCCTATCCAGCATTTTACCCGTTTCAACATCCATTCAATTTTCAGGCAGTAACCACACACCCACTACCCACTACCCACGCACTACCCACCACACACCTCACACCACACACCACCACAACACACCACCACCACATAACCACACCTCTCTACACACCCTCTCTCATTGCCTTTATTCTATACATACCGGTGACACATTTTCCGTGCTTCCCAGATCGCTCACCTGCGTCAGCCGCACGTGGCTGCAAACTGCAAACGGAAATCACCCCATCCACCCGTTGCCGCTCCACCAGTTGTTGATGTGTCCGTAAAACCCCTTCACCCCGTCAATCACCCCGTCGGTGACCCCGCCAACCGTCTCGCCCACGGTCTTCGCCGGCGGGTTGCGGTACAAGTAGTCGTAGGTGTTGTTGGTGTGCACCAAGTGCTCGACCTCAAAGTCAAGTCCAGGGTACACCGACTCGTCGTGCCAGCCCGAGGGCAACCGCGTCAACACCCTGGTGCCGTTGTTGGGCGCCGGGTTCAACCCGAGCGAGTCGCACACCACCGCGTACACGTTGGTGTTCTCAAACGGCTCCATTTTGAGCGGGTACCGGTTCAGCGAGAAGTAGGGGCCCTCGGCCATGAAAATCGCCCGCATCAAGAGCTCGGTGTTGTTGTACCCGTGCACCCCGACCGGTTTGAGCTCGCCGCCGTTCTTGGCCATGCGCTCGTGGGTCAGCACCAGGTACCCGACGTGGGGAAAGATCCAGAGCGGGGCGATGCGGTCGGCAAACGCCAGCTTGGCCCCGTAGTTGTACTGCTCCGGGATGTCCTCCTTGAGGAACACGTCGTAGTGGTCCTGCTGGCCCTTGTCCGCGATCTTGGCGCGGATAGACTCGGCCATCTCCTTCACATCCACCCCTTCCTTCGGGCGGAGCCCGTAGAGCGGCCACCCGTCCACGTGGTCCACGGAGGTCATGTTGACCAAGTCCTCCAACATGAGGAGGCGGTCCTTGGACGTGGGCGCCATCCCGTGGTCCGACGTGATCACCACGTTGACCAACCCGCGCAAATGGCGCCGGTCGAGCTCAAAGTGGAGGGTCCCCACAAAGCTGTCCACTTCGCGGAGGGCCTGTTCGAGGTCAGGGCCCGAGATCCCGTACCGGTGGCCGTAGGTATCCACCGTGGGCACGTACGCCAACACCAACTGCGGGCGGGTGTCGTCGTCCGCGTCCAACCACGCCATGATCTGGTCCACCTTCGCCAGGAGCGTCTCCAGCGCGTTGTACTTGTCGTGCCACTCGGCTCCGACCTCGGGCACCTCCAGCCCCGGCCACATGTGCACCGCGGTTTTGAGGCCCTGCCTTTTGGCCGTGGTCCAGATCGGTTCCCCGCCTTTCCAGAATTTCGGGTCAAGAGCCCCGCGCTTGGGATCAACGTTGACAAACTGGCCCTCTTTAGGGTCCCAGAAAGTGTTGCCCACAATGCCGTGGTCGCCGGGGTACAACCCTGTGACCAACGTCCAGTGGTTGGGGAACGTCGAGCTCGGAAAGCTCGGGGTGAGGTACGGCAGCAGGTACCCGTTGGTGTAGACGTCGTGGAGCACCGGGGTGACGTCCCGCAGGATGTAGTGGGGGTGGAACCCGTCCAACGAGATGAGAATGGTGGTCGCCTGGAACGTGTGCAGCCCGTTCAGCTGGGCCACGTACCCCAGGGTGAACTGGGGCTGGTTGGTGATCAGGGGCGCAAGGAAGAAGAACGCCACCACCACCGCCACCAACACGGTGCCGAAGATGGCGATGGTGCCCTTGAAGGTGGCCTTCACCTTTCCTTGGAGCGGGTGTCTCGCTGGAGGCGCACCCTCACTCATGTCCATCATCTCGTAAGCAGGGGCCAGGGGAGGGGTGCGCTTGAACCACGAGGCGAGCCGCTGGGCGTAGGAGGGGGGTCTGTACTCGTAGTCCAAGTCGTCTAGCAGCTCTGCCCGCTCGTGGAACACGACATCGTCGTCGGAGTCGTCGAGGGCGGTGACAGGCACGTCCACGGGGTGTCGTATCATGACGCGCTACGAAAAGTGCTACCAATCCAGGTAGCAAGGAATACGGGAAGCGAACCAGAGAAAGAGAACGGGAGTAAACACCGAAAAGAAGGCTATACACGTAAACCGAGGTAGCTACAGAACATGTTGGCCAAGCAAACGGCAAGCAAGCGGCCCAGCAAAGACGCCTACCCCACGGGACTATATTTAGAACTGGCAGGTAACGCCGAGGGGTCCCGGAAGAATAGCGAACAATCAACCTAAGCCCTGCTCCCGCGGCACGATGAAGTAATTGTGAAACTGCCCGATTGTGGTGCGTAACTATGCCGAGGTCAACCACGAGTGTCCCCACCAGCGCAACAATCGTCCCCTCCAACAAAGACCCACAGTTACGATCTCCCGACAGTTTCACCGACAATTAGCATTATTGACCTCCGCAAACAATTACTTTGCGGGCACCGTCGCTTGTGCCAGCAGCCCGGGCCGCCGAGAAGCCCCGTGCCGTCGCTTGGCACCGCTGCTTTTGCTGGGGGCCCCTCCGCGATTTTTCCGGCCCGGTGGTGGTGGCCATGCGTGCTGTGGGCGAAGACGACAGCAGCAGGGAGCCTAACCATGGCGCCTGCCACGATTGTTGAGGGGGGATAGGCGAGGACGCACCTAGGGAGCGGCAGCAAGCCCGTGCGTACACGTCACCGGTGGCTTCGGCCGTGCATTAGTTTCAGCATGTAAAAAGCCGTACCAAGAAATGTGCGGTGGTGCATATCTCCGACACCGTGATGGTGGGATGATTACCCCGACAAAAATCTCCCGAAAAATATCTCGATGGAGGCTGAATGGGGTGGTTATTGTTGGCGGTGCTTTTGGGTCCCCCACACGAGCAACAAACGGGGGACTAACCGGTGTGCCCGCTGGTGGTCGCGAAGAAGGGCGTGGAACGGCGGTGGCGGCCCCCCCTCGGTGGTTCCTCGGTTCTCAGCCCCATTGTTCCTCGGAAACACCGTCGATCAGGGCCTTCCACCGTGTGGGAAGTCCGCAAGTGGGGGCGGCGTCCGCCGTGCTGCCCGTGCAGATTCTCGAGTATAATTAGTTTCACGAGAGAAGGGTCGGTCCCGAGGAGTGTCCGGCCGGTGGGCCACGCCCGCCTGAGCAATCGAGCCGTCTACAAAAAGTCGGGGCGGGTAAGCTGCCAATTACCACCCGCGCGCAGATCGGGTGCCCCGCGATCTCAGATCGGGAGCTATCGGGCCCGTGTATCTCGTATTTGCGTATCCCAACGTGCCATGGTATTTTTAACCTCCACTGTGCGGCAATCGTGGCATAGAGGCGTGCTAGTTCATGCGCCGAAGCTGGGCAGGCGGAAGTGATGCGTTATCGTCGCCTATTGCGAAAGGGAGCGTCCGTTTTCAGCCGTGAGGCATGGCGTTACGGTGGTGGTGCAGGTGGGTGGGTGGTTATGGCCTAGAGTTGGCTGAGCAGATCATTCGGTTAAATCTATTCGGTTAAATCTATTTGGTTGAAGTGTAATCGGTTGATTTAATTCGGATAATGTTGTCAGCAAGGAAATACCGAGATAGCCGTAGCCAAGAATAGTCAGGTACTAGTAACCGGTTAGTCAGAAACCACCTAAGCACCTAGCCAAGTAACCACCTAATCAAGGAGCCACCAAACTACCTGACACACTATCACACCCACCCGCCTAACCTAGCTAACACAAAATCACCTACCCAAATCACCTACCCAAATCACCTACCCACCTTATCTAACTGTCTGACGTAATCACCAAATCTATCGCACTCACCAAACCACCAAACCACCAACCATCAAGCCACCAACCATTAAACCACCACCTTCAAACCACCCAACTACATAACCACCCCCCACACATTCACCCCTACACCCCTTAGCTACTATCACCCTCCCTTCCCTCCCCCGTCTTCCCCCTTCTCCCCCTCGCCTTATCCCGTACCCCTCCTTTCCTGCACACACCCCCACCGTTGCCACTAGAGTGCGCATCGGGCTCCGAAACCGCCATGCTTCGCCAACTCAGACCGCTTTTGCCGCGGGCTCGCGGCCTCGCCACCACCACCTTGGACAACGGGCTCACGGTGTGCCTGGAGGTGATGCCGGGCACCCGCACCGCCACCGTGGGCGTGTGGATCAACGCCGGGCTGCGCGGCGACACCACCGCCAACCTGGGCACCGCCCACTTTTTGGAGCACTTGGCGTTCAAGGGCACCAACCGCCGCAACCAGCGCCAGTTGGAGCTCGAGATCGAAAACTTGGGCTCGCAGATCAACGCCTACACCCTGCGCGAGAACACCGTCTACTACACCAAGTGCTTGAACCGCGACATCGACCAGAACGTCGACATTTTGCTGGACTTGTTGACGGCCTCGAAACTCGAGCCGCGCGCCATCGAGAACGAGCGCAACGTCATCCTCCAGGAGCTGGACGAGGTCGACAAGATGTACGACGAGGTGGTGTTCGACCACTTGCACGCGGTGTGCTACCAGGGCCAGGACCTCGGGCGGACCATCTTGGGCCCGCGCGAGAAGATCCGCACCATCAACCGCCAGGACTTGCTGGAGTACATTGCGCTGAACTACCGCGGCGAGCGGATGGCGCTCATTGGCGTCGGCGACGTCGACCACGACGCCCTCGTGTCGATGGGCCAGAAATATTTTAAGCTGATCAAGCCGCTGGAGGCGGGCCAGGAGTTGGACCACGGCGACGTCCCGGTGTTCTTTGGCGGCGAGCACCGCGTGGAGGACCCGCTGATGCCCGTGACCCACGTCGCCATCGCGGTGGAGGGGGCGTCGTGGCTGGCTCCAGACTTCTTCTGTGCGCTGGTGGCCAACGGCATCATCGGCACCTGGGACCGCGGCGTGGGCATTGGCGCCAACAGCCCGTCGCCGTTGGCGCAGACCGCGGCCACCGGCGGCCCCGACGGGCTGCCCATCGCCAACAGCTACATGGCCTACACCACGTCGTACGCGGACACGGGCCTCCAGGGGGTGTACTTCACCGCGGACAAGCTGAGCAACCTCGCGCTCCTCACCGAGGCGGTGATCAAGGAGTGGAAGCGGTTGCGCGACGGCAACATCTCCGACGACGAGGTGGAGCGGCTGAAGGCGCAGCTCAAGGCGGCGCTCGTGCTCGGGCTCGACGACCTGACGGCGATCGCCGAGGACATTGGCCGCCAGCTCGTCAACACCGGGTACCGGCTCCTGCCCGAGGAGACGTTTGAGCGGGTCGAGGCCATCACCAAGCAGGACATCGTCGACTGGGCCAACTGGCGGCTCCGCGGGGTGCCGGTGGCGGTGGCGGCGGTGGGCACCCTCGCCAGCCTCCCGCACGCCCGGTCGATCGAGCAGGCGCTAGCATAGTGTACATAGAACCCAATTATCATTAGCCCAACCGGAGACCGCCCCCCTCGACTCCGCTGACATTTCTTTTGGCGATTGCCTGACAACGCCGTTGGGGTTAGCCTTGGCGAGGAGGGAGCACGCCGCGGCACGGGACCACCCCTCCCGACGACGAGGCTTGCCCGCCAGCGGTGCAGCCGGCAGCAGTGTCGGGCACGGCCCGGGCTCCGGGTATCCCCGCCGCGATAACGGCCAAATCTCATTGTCTGTGCCCTGAGGTTGGCACTTGACCCTCGAGAATATTTTCTGTGGCCAGGGGGGCCGTTTCTGCAAAGGAGACACCGTATTCCCTCGACAATAAATAAATATCGGATGGCCCAAACGTCTGCAGGTCATGGACGACTACTACCAGGTGGTGTCGACGTTGTTGAGGCTGCTACCCGAGGGCTACCTCAACCACCACAAGACCTTGCGCACCATCGCCGACTTTTCGTTGTCCCACCTGTTTGGCCTCAAGGCGTTCCAGAAACGCAATCTCACCTTTGGCGACTTGCGGGCCACCGAGGTCAACTACGCCGGGGTGCTCGTGATCGCGTGTGCCGGGGTGGTGGCGCCAATGCAGTTTGTGGGGGCGTTGCGGCACAAGTACGTCGAGTGCTGTCCCCACTTTGCGCTTGCCGCCTATCTCTTTCTGCGGTTCCACATCCCGGACGAGTACGGCGCTATCGAGTTGCGGGCCATCCACCACAACGGGTACGACTGGAACGAGATCAAGTTGTTGTGGGGCAACAACAAGATGCAGCTGATTCTGTACTCCCAGCAGCACAAGCTGGCGCTCAACGCGCTCTCGGTGGCCGGGGTCAAGACGATTGTGCCCAGCCACGACCTCAAGTTGGCCCTGGCGCTGATCGAGCTGTTGCCCGCCCAGAAGATGGTCGAGCTCGCGGGGTTTGCCTCGTTCGAGTCCTACGTCATCGAGCGCAACCAGATCGAGCCGCCGCCGGAGTTATTGGACAAGATATTCCCGTTCACCGACACCGACGACGACCTCAGCTTCTACAAGGTGTGCCGGTTGTTGCGGCGGCTGTTTGTCCAGGACATGGTGGTGATCAAGCGGTTGTACCCGCGGCTGGCGCTTGCCCAGCACGAGTTGTTTTGCACGCCGGCGTTCACCGAGTACGCCGGCAAAGTGTGGGAGTTGGGGCTCCCGCAGTACACCGCGGGCCGGCCCGACACCACCCAGGCCGCCCACACCCACCACCTCGAGCAGCTGTTGCAGATGGCGCACCAGCAGATCTCGCAGGTGCTGGCGGAGTTGCTGGAGTTTTGCACCCAGCAGGCCCAGGCGCACGACCAGCTGCTACAGTACCTCGAGCAGTTGCGCAACCACCGCTCCGGGTTGCAGATCCTCATCAGCAACCAGTTCACCCGCAACCAGCCGTCGCTCATCCACCAGAACTTGATCAAGACCCTGCACTTGATCGACACCCACATGCATATGGTCGGGCAGATGATGCTGACCCAGGAGATGTTGGCGCAGTTGGACCGCAAGGTGGCCCAGGTGGCCACGGTGGTGGCAGCCACCTCCGACGCCTACTTGAGCCTGCCGCCGGCGCCGGCGCCCGCACGCGACCCGGGCGCGGTGCTGCCTCGCACCGTCAAACGCAACCTGGTGCTCAACCGGCGGCTCCTGCGCCAGGCCACCACCCTCTACGAGATGTGGAACGACTTCAAGGACTTGGAGCGCGACTTGGTCGCCAACAACATCACCGTCACCGAGTGGCTCAAGGTGCACGGGCTGCTGGAGCGCCAGTTCCGCCACACCCGCCAGAAAATCATCAAGTTCATCGAGGACGAGGCGGCCCGGCAGAAGGTCGACGTCGAGGTGATCAAAGAAAAGCTCTACAACAAGATGGTCAAACGCATGCGGCCCATGACCCTAGACCAGTTGCAACGCATGCTCACCATGGGTAAACGTATCGATCTCGACTAGAAAATAATATAAAATTGACGGGCACCCCGCAGAATAGGGGTGTACCGCAAGCAGCTACAAAATAGAAGCCGCCGTGCGCGCCACAAAACTTATTGGCATGTGTGGACGGTTTAGTCTTGGCTTGGAGGCGAGCGATCTCCCGGCCGCGGTGCGCGGGGAACCAGGTGGCCCGGGTAACCCGGAGCATGAGCACCAGGAGCCTGGGCACGAGGAGCCTGGGCCCCTGGGCGAGTCTCGTTCCGAGCAGGGTGCGGCTGTCGACTGGCTGGGGGCGGCGGCGTGGAAGCCCAGCTACAACATCGCACCCACCGACCGGGCGTTGCTCGCGATAGAAAAGAACGGCACTCTCCAATTGGAGGTGCTGAGCTTTGGCATGGTCCCCCCGTACTTCAAGGGGGACGCCAGGGCGGCCCGGGCCCAGCAGCTGAAGACGTTCAATTGCCGGCGCGAGACCATCTGTAGCGGCCACCTGGTGTGGGACAGCGTCAAGAACCACGGGCGGGGGGTGGTCCCGGCCCAGGGCTACTACGAGTGGCGGCTGGTCGCTGGCGACAAGCAGCCGTACTTTGTCCACTACCAAAACGCACCCCTCATCTGGTTGGTGGCTGTATACAGTCACCATCCCGAGCACGGGTCGTCGTTTGCCATTGTCACGGGCCCGGCCCGCGGCGACGACGACGACGACATTCTGTGGTTGCACGCACGCAAGCCGTTGATGGTGGCGCCGTTCCTGGACCGGTGGCGCCGGTGGCTCGACCCCGAGCTCTCGTTTGCTGAGGTCGAGGACGTGCTCGAGTCGCAGCACAACGAGGCGTTCGCGGGGCTCGACATCTACAAGGTGGGCAAGAAGGTGGGCAACAGCCGGGCCGCGGGGCCCGAGTTGATGAAACCCGACACCCAGGCGTCCATCGGGCTGTTTTTCAAGGAGGGGAAGACCCTGCGCACCGATGACGTCACGAGGAAAACTGTCAACGAACCGGATGTCAAAAACAGTGTCAACGACGACGTCAAAAATGTCAAGCAGGAGGAAGGTGTCACCGGCCACAGTAGCGAAGATGTCAAACACAGTGTCAACAACGAAGGTGTCAACCGTGAAAGTGTCAACCGCGAAGGTGTCAAACTCGAAGGTGTCAACCGCGACACTGTCAACCTCACCGGTGTCAAAACCCCTAGCGACGTCACCGACATCAAACAGAAGCCCAAGCACGCCAGCGGCGCCAAACCTGTAGCACCCAAACGCAAGCTCGAGTACCGGCTGGCCAAGACCCCCAAAAAGCGTCCCCACTACGACATCGCCAACATGGTCACAAAGAGCCCCCGCAAACCTAAATAGGCAATACACCCACAGACACCCAAGCTATCCCTTCGTCCTCTGCAGGGGACGGGCCCCGAGGAAGAATGGGGCTGTGCGCACGGTGGGCTCCGCGATTCTGTTGCCCGCCCGCGATGTCGCCGTCGTCAATCCCCCGTGCTAATAATAGATTTGGATCGTGCAGATAGCGGAGGTTCGCTGGTGCTGGTGGACAGCAGCCCCCACGGGATGGTGCAAACGACATATACGCCCAACGCGTTTTTACGTCCTACGTCCGCATGGGCCTACGCGTGTCCGAGTCCGGCGGGGCTTGTGGCGAACCCAACCCCCGGAGGCTCCTCGTACCCACGCCAGCGCGTGTGGGCTCGGCATAGACGGGCCCACCCCGAGCGATATACGAAACGGCCCGTGGGTGTTTTGAAATGACAGCCCAAGCCTCATTGCCCCATTGTCGCCGGATTAGGGGCTTAGTCACTGTTTGGTAAACCCATGCGCGAAAAACATAAGCCCGGAAATCACTGTCTTCCTGTGAAAACGGGGTCCGGGTTAAGCCTCGTGTCGTGGCGGCGCGCAGAAACGCGGTAGCCAGCCGTGCCATAGCCCCCGGGCCCACGCTCCCCGCTCGCACCCACGCGCTCTGGCTGGGCTATGCGTGCATCACCCCATAACTCCGATCACCCGCACCGTTGACGGGTTCGGTGCCTCCTGCGTATGCACCTGCCATCAAAATGACGCACGCTTAATAAAACTGACCCGAGACCCCGGTTGCTGTTGAAAAACCACGCAATGGGGATGGTGACGCAGATTCTACGGACTTTGCGGAGCTCGTGGAGTCTCTGGCTCTACCTGTTCTTGTTCAACCTCACCGATGTCATCTTGTTTTACAACATCCTGAAAATGGACCACACCCGCTACCCGTACCTGCCCATCTGTCTTGCGCTTTCGTTTGCGGTGCTCTGTGTGTTGGTGTACGACCGGGTCACCAAACCGATCTTGGCGCGGTCCGACGGCTCGCGAAAAACCCGGGTGGTGCGGGGGTTGCGCCCGTGGATCAAGGGGTTCAAGGTGTTGTTGTGGTTGTACATTTGTGCCATGTGCATTGTCCGGGTGATTATTGTCAGTTACCGCCCGCTTTCCGACGAGTTCTACACCCGGTCCCAGCGCAACGGGTTCATTGTCGTGACGATTTTCGCGGTGGTGTTTGACTGTGGGTTGCTTACCATCTGGTGGCAGCTGTCCATCCGCACCACCCACGGGCTTATGGCGTTTGCGCTGGTGGTGCAGGCCCTCGTGGGGATCGTGGTGTGCCAGGTGAACGTGGACCTCCTCAAGCTGACGCTGAGGCTCAACAAGTTGCACAACTTGTACGTGTACGACGGCGCGTTCATTTTGGCGCTGGCGGTGTTGGGGCTTGTCATTTCGGCGTTGCTCACCGACAAGAACCGGTTGACGGACGTGATTGGCCGGCTCATCTTCTTCTTTGACATCACGGTGTTGCTTGTGCTGGCACTCACCCTCGCGTCGCTCATCACGGTGTTCCCCACCCTCAACTCCCCCGACAACTCGCAGCCCATCTCGAACCCGATCTTGTTCGGGGTGGCCATCGCCATCTCGCTCCTCACCTTCACCTGCCTGCGGTTCTTCCGCATCCGCCATCCGCTGGCAGACCTCCAGGTGGTGGAGTACGACGTGTGCAACTTGACGGAGGTGCAGAGCCAGGGGTGGGCCAAGGTGATTGACTTGAACCACAAGCACAACGGCGGGGTGCTGGGCGACGCGGTGATGCTGTTGATGCGGGCCTACTGCGAGGCCAACCTCGAGGGGATGACGTGCAAGGTGCTCCGGGTGTACAAGAAGGCGTTGCAACCGGAGGAAGAGGAGACTCGCGACTTGGAAAAGGGCAAGAAGAAGAAGAAAAAGCGCGGCAAAGGCAAACAGGACGTGGTCAAGGCATGGGAGCTGATGGACAACGACGGGTTGCTCTTCCAGAAGGACGCCACCGACCAGGAACTGCACTTGCTGGACGCCACCACCATGCTCAACGAGTACAAGCCGCTCTCCAAGAACCAGATCAAAAAGCTTGCTAAAAAACAAAAGAACGACAAGTTGCTTGACCAGATCGAGGAGATCCAGGCGAAGCTGGAGCGGTTCTACAACGAGCTCACCAACACCGAGGCGCTCATCATGATCACCATTGTCGAGAACTTTGACTTGACGGAGCGGATCCCGTCGCAGTTTGGCGGCAAGTTCTTGGCCAAGCACTTTGGCAAGGACGCGCGGTGGCCGTTGTTGGTGCTCCGGTTCGGGCTCTTGGGGTTCCACTGGCCGTTCAAGCGGCTGACGTTCTACTGTCTGAACACCCGTAAGCCCGTGGCCCGGCTGGCGGCCATCATGTACGCGCTTCTGCAGTGGAACAAGCTGCTGGAGAAGTGTCTGATTCTCGTGGACCCCACCTACAAGCACGACTACACCGAGGCTGCCATCCGCATTCTGGGGTGGTACAAGGTGGGGTTGCCGCTGACCCACATTGCCGACTTGCGGGCGTTCAAGAACAAGACGCTAGCCCAGTACTTCAAGGCGAAGAAGTACCGTGTCCAGGACAAGGCGTTTGTCGAGGCCGGGGGCGAGGTGATTGAGATCAACAACCCCACGTTCCAGGACTGCCAGGACATTGTCGATCTCAACGAGATGATTGGTGACGCCCGTGCCGACAACGACCAGCTGGACACGTTGTTGCACCCGCTGGCCCAGTTTGTCTACGACTTGTGCACCATCTCCAACGACGCCAAGTACCGCACGTTGTTGTTCTTGAAGGTGAACGGCAAGTACATCGCGGCGTGTATCATTTTCCGGCTCGGGGAGACGATGACCATGGACATCAATGGCATTGACTACGACGCCGACGCCAAGCACTACAAGGCATACTTTGTGTTGATGCAGGAGGTGATCCGGATGGCGCTCCGGGAGAAGATTTCGTTTGTTGACTTTGGCCCCACCACCGAGAACGCCAAGGTGGACATTGGGTGCAGCGTGGTGCCCCTCGTGGGGTCGTTGTACACGGGGATGCGCGGAGTAGGTCCGCTTGTCAAGTTTGCCGCCGGCCGGGTCGACGTGTGATTGTTTTTTTAGGTTATAGAGGATAGGTTAGGAAAGGATAGAAGATTAGACTGGTGTTAGATAATGGATAATTAGAGAAAAGGTAGAAAGGAAAGGAGAGATCAAGGAAGATTAGACTGGTAGATAATGGAAGATTAGACTGGTTAGATAAGGAATAATTAGAGAAAAGGTTTGGAAGAGGCTTTTGGGTTATGGACGAACGAAGTAGAAATATTGGCTTCGTGTGGTTTCGTTAGCACGATCTGCTGGTTGGAGGAAAACGGGCAACGTGCGGGTTTAATTATACCACGTGTCACCTTTGTCACCATTGTCATTGATTTCCTCATCTATAACCCCTATTCACCTCATTACCTTCTTTCCTTCGTTTACGCGTAGTATACGACCTTCGGACCAGGTTGTCGCGTTGCACGTTGTCACCGTCCAGATAAGCCACAATCACAAAGCAATGACTCAGTCTCCTCTATTAAACGCTCTCTACCACCACCATCACCCCAACCACCTCGATCACCCCCTTTTCCCCTATAAATCTCTACCTGCCCGTCCCCACACCGTCCTGGCGTATTTTTCACTCTTCGCGACTTTCGACGCGACTACTCCATGGTCACTATCGCGTTTATCCACCCCGATCTCGGGATTGGCGGCGCTGAACGGCTCGTGGTGGACGCTGCGTGTGGTCTCCAGGACCTCGGCAACACTGTGGTTGCCTACACTTCCCACTGCGACCGCCTGCACTGCTTCGAGGAGGTCAAGTCCAACGAGCTTCTGGTGGTGGTGTACGGGGACTGGTTGCCCACGACGATCGCCCGGCGGTTTCACATCGTGTGTGCCGGGTTACGCCAGCTCTGGTTGACCGGGCGGTTGCTCCTAGCAGGCCCCAAGTACGATTTCTACGTGGTTGACCAGTTGTCGTACTGTATCCCCTTGCTCAAAATATTTGGCCAGGGCCGGGTGATGTTCTACGGACACTTTCCCGACCAGCTCTTGGCACTCCCAGGATCGCCCCTCAAGCGGTTGTACCGTCTCCCGTTCGACTGGTTCGAGGAGTGGACCACCGGGTGGGCCGACAAGGTGGTGGTCAACCTGAACTTCACCCGTGGGGTTTTCACAAAGACATTCAGCCAGGTGGGCCAGCTCGAGGTGATCTACCCGTGTATCAACGAGGCTGACGCTGAGGCCGAGGATCTCGCGGACTTTTTCAAGCTGGACATCTATCTCCTGATCAACCGGTTTGAGCGCAAAAAGAACATTGAGTTGGCCATCCGCGCGTTTGCCACGTTCCGCAAGACGGAGCCGCGGCGGGTGCGGCTCGTGTGCGCTGGCGGCTGGGACGCCCGGGTCATGGAGAACGTCCAGTACCTCAACGAGCTCACCCAGCTCTGCGAGGAGCTCAAGCTCACGCTGTTCACGATTCGGGGCAAGCTTGCGGTGTTGCCGCCGCTGACGGACGTGCTCTTCTTGCCGCTGATCTCGCTGAGCGTCAAGAACGGGTTGATCAAGCACGCCCAGTTGTTGTTGTACACCCCGAGCAACGAACACTTTGGCATTGTTCCCGTGGAGCTGATGTTGCACCGGACGCCTGTGCTTGCGTGCAACAACGGAGGCCCGCTCGAGCTGGTGGTGCACTTCAACGGCGAGGACAACTTGGACGTGGCCACCGGGTTCAACGTGGAGCCCACGCCCGAGCTTTGGGCCAAGACGCTCACGGCGTACGCCAACTACCCTGCGGCTGTGCGCCAGAAGTTGGGTGACAACGGGTACGACCGGGCCACCTCGGTGTTTTCCCGCCGTGAGATGGCCAAGGCGTTTGCCCGCGAGCTTGAGCTGACCAAACTGAAGTCCATGGCCGTGCAAACCGCGCTCCTTTTTGCCCTTTTGGTGGCGGTGCTTGCGGTGGCTGTCTACATTCTCCAATATATCGGGTAACAAACTTAATACACACAGAACTAGGCCTTCTCCCACTGGGCAGCGGCCGCGGCGTCCTCCTCGCGGGCTTCCTTGAGCATGGAGCACTGCTCCATCGAGTCCGCCCACTCCTTCAAGTTGGGGTACTTGGGCATTTCGTCCTTGTTGAACTCACACGGGGCCAACATCACCATGTCGGCCACCGTGGGCTGCTCGCCCACCAAGAACCGTTGGTCTTTGGCGAACTGCTTCTTACACCAGTCGTCCATGAACAGGAACACCTCCTCGCGGTACTGTGGGAGACACTCGTCAAAGTACGGGTGGGGCTTTTTGCCTCCCGCCATGCGGTGGTACATGTCGGGCAACACCGCGGTGATGAACGACCCCTCGCTGAAGTGCAAAAAGAACTGGGTCTTGTCGCGTTCCTCTGGCGTTTGGCCCGTCATCTTGTGGTCGGGGTCAAAGTGGCGTACGAAGTAGTCGATAATGTAGCCCAGCTCCGCAAGCACCTTACGAGAGCCGTCCTTGTACTTGACCTCGACCACCGGGGAGTGGGCAGCCGTGTGGACCTTGAGCATCGCCTCCGGTGGAGGGGTGTCGGGGATCCAATTGTGTGCCTTGAGGGTGTAGGGGATTTTGAGGAGCTTGAAGAACCACATGATGCGGACGCCACGGCCCTTGGGGTAGCTATGTAACACGATTTCGTCGACCTTATCCATGCTGGATCGCTACGGTTTCTGCCTAGATATATACTTGGAACGGGGCCACGAGACATGTTTTGAGGCATTATCTGGAAGCAGGATGTCGTACTACCGTGCACGCAAAACCACATAGCTTACGAGCGAGACTCTTGGCACTGGGGTCCTTGCTGTCGTATCTGCTCGTCTTAGTAATTGACTCAGGAGAAGGTTTACGAGACGGAGGTACGAGACAGGTGATAGGCGCTTAGTCATCCCAAGCTAACCTAGGCGTTGAACGTGATGGGAGAGCTTTGTACCTCTCTCGGTCACTACAGTCAATTGGCACACTTCATTCAATTGGCACACTGCATTCAATTCAAATTATACTTAACAATTACATAACGGTTTCAGGGAGGGTAATCGTACAGCGCCCTTCCTGTTTCAACTGGTCGTACCATTTAGACAACCACTTGTACTGCGGCAAGTTTGCCTCGTTCAAGAAACACGGCCCAAACATAATCAAGTCGGCCGCGGTGGTCTTGTCGCCCACCAACCACGACTTCCCCGCCTTGAACCGCTTCTCGCACCACTCGTCCATAAACTCAAACACCCGGTTGCGGTAGTCAGGGAGGTAGTCGGTGAAGTACAGGTGGTCGTTGCCCCACTTCATGACGTCGTTAATCATGTAAGGCAACACTGGAGGCATAAAAGACCCCTCGCTGAAGAACAAAAAGAACCGCACATCCTCCTTTTCGTCGTCAGTCTTCCCGGTGAACTCGTTGTTGGGATCGTAGTGCTCCAACAAGTACTCGTAGATGTACCCCAGCTCGGCAAGTACCTTGGTGGAGCCGTCCTTGTACACCAACTCGACCACCGGCGAGTGGCCCAACGAATGCACCTGCTTCATCTTCTCCCACTCGTCGCTCTGACGGTCGTACTCCTCGACGGTGTAGGGAAGTTTGAGGCCCTTGAGCAACCACTCAACACGGATGCCGCGAGACTTGGGGAAGGTGTGCAACACCACTTTCGAAAGTTTGTCCATTGGCCTCTGGTCAGCGCCCGTGAGGTTTAAATACGCCCCAACTACGAACTACAACGACATTCTCCTATTTCACAGCATCCGACTCGCTGCTTGATGTCGCATACACGATGCACGGAACAAGGGGTGCATCTTTGGCTGCATTCAATATGCGCTTCTGGCGATTCGAGGTAGGACGCCGCCTCGCATGAGTAAGCGTTCAAGTCCAGACGGGGTTTCGGGGTGGTTTACGAGAAAAATGGGGGGCTCGGGTTTGCGGCCCCAGATTGTTGGCGACACATGTAAGGTTTACGAGTTAACCGCTTACTCAGCAGAGCCAACGGCTTGGCGTTCAATGTCTCCTTTACGAGAGCCCGTCACAATTACGTGTGGGTCAGGTCCTCGGCCCTTACAGTCATGCGTCAGTTCGGTATTGTAAGCTCCAGTCAGCTGGGTTAATCGTTGTATGTACACCTACTTAAACACGTTCTTGATGGCGTTCCAGAGCCCAAGCTTGTTGTCGTAGTCCTTCACGGGAACCTCAATCGTCGTCTCCTTAGCGCCCTTACCGCCACGCTCCTCGCCAAATAGGTTGAGAAGACCACCAGCCCCGTTGTTGTTCGGAGGCACGGGCACCGGACGCGAGCGCGTGGCCTTGTTCTGCTCCCACCACGCAGCCAAGAGCTCGGGGAACTTCTCCACCACCCGCAAGTAGGACGCGTTCATCTCCTTACGCGCATCCAACTTGAACTTGTGCTGGTGCGACGACGGGCACTGGAGATTGTACGACCGAATCTTCGAGTTGAGCTCGTTGCACCGCGCACCGATGTAGGCCCGGTCCCGCTCGGGCATCGTCAAGATCACTCTAGTAGAAAAGTTTGCCTTGAAAAGCTCCGTACACCCGAAAAGTGTCAGCGACTTGAGGTAGATCTGGGTAGCAATCGCCAGCTCGTTGATGAACCACTTGAACCACCGGATGTCTATGTCCCGCTTCAACGCCTCGGTAGCACCCCCAAGCCCCTGCTGAGCCTCGACCCACGGCGGCAACACCTGCTGGTTGTCGAGGATCCGGTTCATGAAGTAGTTCGTATCGGTGCAGTTCTTCAAGTGGTCCCGGTCCAATGGCTTGCCTCGGACCCCGTCCACCGCCGCGTCGTCAAACTTGCCCGTCTGCTGGTTGATGCTGGCGTTAATCTTTGCTCCCGCCACCGCTCCGATGAGATCGACTCCCGCCAGCGGGGCACTAGTGAACATGCTGGGGCCCAACAACCGCTCACGGTACATCTCGCGGAACTGCTTGCTCTCGGGGTTGAGCTTATAGTCCAAACTGGCCTCTCGGGCGTCGTGCAACCGGTTTCCGGGGGACTTTTTCGGTTTGGGAGCGCTGTCCACCACCATCCGGAGGGCAGCGTCGGGCACCAGCTCGGTCCCGCGCCAGGGTTCGCTCTGGGCAAGCTGTTTGGCATGGGGATTGGTGTGAAGCAACGGTTCGCTCTTGATATACGCCGCGGCCTCGGGATGGGCCAGGTACTTGTTGTAGATTTTGTTGAGGGTGGGATCCTGGTTGATGAGGGACGGGTTGGCCAGTGCCTGGAGCTTCTCGTCGGCAATCTGCTTGAACCGGTTGATCAATGCCAGGTTGTCTTTGGAGCTGTTGTGCCGTAGGAACTGTCGGATCATGGTGGATGGTAACGATCGCGCGAAGATCGGACGGATAGATAGAAGAATCAAATCGGTATGACGTAGTGGGGCATACATAAAGGGATCGTAGAAGGTAAGTAGTTGAGCATGTTAGTTTTGGTTGGCGTTCCTAGTGGTTGAAAGTGGGCTTAGTGAAGTCGCTTATTACATCAAATACCATACTCTATTTCGTATATTGTGAGACCGGTCCTAAATGCAAGGTTGCATTGAGAAGCTGTCCTTACAGGTAGACCAAACAACAGAAAAGAAAGTTGATTGATAGTGAACCCTGGGCACCGTGTTTATGAATATTATACCCCTCTCACCTACCTCTAACCTGCTTCCGCCCCCCACATTTCCTACAGCCTATTTCCATTAGTCTCTATTATGTCCCGTTAGATTCCTATACGATTAATAACCCACCACTCTGAACTTCTTGTCCTTCTTCTTGTTGGCCTTGTTATGCTTTTTGCTTCCGTTGCCCGCCAGCTTCTTGTGGAACGGCTGGGTCAGCTTGCCCTCAAGCCCTCCCAAGTGGAAGAAGTCGCGGTCGAGCTCGTCGCCCACACTCTCCAACGCCGCCTGCTTACCACCGTAGAACACCGTCGACAGCGACAGCTCGCCGTCGTTGGCCGCCACGTGCTGACTAAAATTGAGCCGGGCAAGATCGCGAGACAAATCGAACTCCTCCTTCTTGATGTCCTTGTGGCGCATGGCCTCCACCAACTGCTGCTGCCGGGTCTGGGGCAAGTTCTCCATCTTGTAGAGGCCCTGGTTGAAGTCACGGCACTCAGCAAGCGTGGGCAACTCGTAGTCCTCGTCGGTAACGCCCTCACCCACCCGCTTGGGAGGCGGGTTCACATAGAGCAACTTACCGTTGACATAGTCCTTCAAAATGTACCGGGCGGCACGAGGCTCGTCGGCAGAACCGAAACCCTGGGTCATGTAACCACGAGCACGTGCGTAGGCGTTCAACAACTCGCGTGCGGTGGGGAACTCGCCGTTACCACCGTCTTCACGCTTTTGAATGGGGATGTGGATACCGTAGACCGCCTCCAAAAAGTACTTGGGGATCCGCTGGGTGACAAGCGACGTGGGATGGATGTGCTCACGCAACTGGTCGATGGGCAACACACCGTTGCACACCAACTCTCCGTTGGAGTAGGCAAAGTTGGGGAACACCAAACCAGGGCAGTCGCACAACATCACCTCGGGCAGCAAGTTGAGGGTCTGGAAATGCTTGGTTTTACCGGGGGTGGCGGACACCGACACCTTTTTCAGCCCGATCAACGCGTTGATCGTCAGCGACTTACCGACGTTGGGGTAGCCAACAAGCCCGATCTCGAGCTGGCGGCCCTCGACCTTGGGGGCCAGGCGGATGAAAAGCGCCTCGAGCTCGCCCACGGAGAGAATGTGAGTGGGGTCGTCGTTGATCTCCACCGGCTTCGAGTCCTCCTCAGGGGCCAACTTCTCCTCCAACGCCTTCAAGTCGGCGGGGACGTCGCCCGCCTCGGCCGCCTGGCGCTGGCGCTCTTCCTCTTCCTTCTCCAACAACTCGTTGGCGGCCAACGCCGAAAAGAACACGAACGAAATCCCCCGGGCCTTGAAGTACTCAGCATAGGCTTGTCTCTGCTGCAAGTTCAAAAGATCGGCCTTGTTGACAAGCAAAAGGTTGTGTTTGGGCACCTCCTCGGTGCTCAACTCGTCCACGTACGTCTCCAAGTCGATCGACCGGAAGAACAACGGGTGACGAGCATCGACAATCTGTACCACGAGGTCCAGGCGCTCCACCACACGCCACAACTGCTTCCACACCTCCAAGTTACGCTCGAACGGTGTCAACAACAAGTCGTTGCTCTCAGTGAGCTGGGCAAGGTCGCGTCTCCACTGCAAAAACGCCAAGTTCTCCTGTCTGTTGATCTCAATTCGCAGCTGTTCCTTCAGCCACCGCGGCCGTCTCGGCACACGCAAGTTGTTCTGGAACAACCGGTGCTTGCGGCGCATGTCCTCAATCTGTTGGTCATCAAGCAACCCCGTCTGGTTGACAATCAGCGTTTGGCCCACCTTGATGATGCGAATCTGTTTCTCGGCAGTAAAGTCGGTGTCGGCCAACTCAGCGGTGTTCAAGAACTCGTCAAGCGAGTTTTCCTGGGTCACCGAGCGCAACTTGACCCAGTCAGCCTCCTTCTTATCGGTGGTGAACCGCATTTCACCGTCGGGCATGAACATGATCTGGTTCTCCAAACGACGACGGTTGGCAATGTTACGTCCGAGGCCGATTTCGTTCTTGTTCTTGTGTTGCACGGGCTTGGGGCCCTTGGGAGCCTTCCATTTCTTCTTCTCCGGGTGGAGGGGGATCTTGTTCATCCCTTGTTGCGGTGGATCCATGGTGTTAGAGATTACGGGATGAGCTCGCACAAAATATGCGGCTTACGTGAGGAACGAGAGATGGTGGCAAAAAGATGGGAAGGAAGGGGACAAATAGAGGTGGTTGTGGGGTGTGGAACGGGTGGGTGTTTCTAGTTTGGTGCTGGGCTGGTGGGTACGTGAGTGTGTTGGGCTGTGACATGGTTCCGATTAGAGTATAGGTGATGTGTGGGGAATATAAGGGGTGGGTAAGGGGTTAAAAAACAGCTTATTTGTGTTTGAAGGTATTAGTCATTTGTTCAAATGTGGTTCCTATACCCAGTAGTTAAAGAAGATTGATTTAAGGTATGATTTACCGGCCTAGTCTGGCTTACCTTCTAACTACGTCACGTGATACACTGCTCCCAATATGGTAATCTTAGTTGAGTAGTAGGACTAAGTGACCGAGACGCGATGGCACAATTTCATTAAACCAGCTATTTCCGTCTTCGTTTTTAAAGGTACATTCAAATTTTCATGTCAATCAAACCCAACTTTTCCGGCCCCCTCCGCCGTTTTGGCAACATGGACGCTCCAGTGTCCTGTTAGGGACTAAGCCGTAAGTTTAGTTGGTAAATACTTCAGAAGCAATAAAACACATCTTTTCGGTAGTGAAACTTGTTTCGTCAGTTGGTTTTGTCTTTTCCGCTTAAATTACGTGCAATTCATCGATGACAGTATACCCTATATATTCTTACCCACAATTATGTCACGTGATTTGGTAGCCTAACCAGGTAAGGGAGATTGCTCCACAGGATTTCCACGCCATAGGGGCTTGATGCAAATTTCATCCAGCCCAAAAGGTGGGGCAGTAGCTTAACAGCAACATATAGCCGCAACACACCAATCGAGGCCAACTTATCCGGCCCCCTCCGCCGTTTTTGCAACCTAAACGTCAAACTGGCTTCTGGAGGCTCCCAAAAACACGAATTTTTAGGGCATCTCAAAATGGAATCACAGATTCTGCCAAACTGGGGGATCACATTGTCATACTCATTTTGGTCTCTAGGGCCCTGGACATTTTTTTATTTGGGGTCAACCGCGTCCCCCCATACAATTGTCAAGATTACGTAAGAATCGGGTAGCGCTGCACCTCTCCGATTCAAACGAGACCTATACCCAGAAAATCGTACAAAAAAGCCCATTCTACCACTGGCCTCACAGCTGGCCAACTTTGCTCGCCATCATGTTATTCTTCCTTAAAGTTGCCCCCTCTAACATCAAAAAAGCTCGAAAACGGCACTTTCAGATTTGGGGAAATTTAAAGCCCTTGTAGAGCATGGGACTTTCGCGAAAAAATGGTCCTTCCGCATTTCCCATACAAAAAAAAGGCTAAGTCTCTGAACTGAAATCGGGCGGAAAAAAAATGGACCAAAATGTGAAATGGACAAAGGAGGGCATGTTTCGAGTCTCCTTGTTGAGGAGAACACAATGAGCACGTTCATTCCATCATCAGATGTCTGTAGTTTGAGCTATGAAACTCGACTTTACTCAATTTGCGTTTTTGGGAAGGTTGAATCTTGATTGGCACACGACGTTTTTGAAGTTTTGGTTGGCACACGAAAACTCACTCAAAACACGGGGTATTTGCCTTGGAACCACCCTATTAGTTCGGATAAACGTTTCCCAACATTAGCCAACCATCAATGTTAGCGTATCTATCCAATTGACCGAGATATTCATGCTATTGTATCCTAAAATTGGCCCCCTCTAACAACACTACAACAAACTTCAAAATTTGCGAAGACTTTACGAACATTACGTAAGTCGCTTTACGAGCATACTTCATAGTGTGACTCAGATCACGTGACTGTATTCAAACCGGCCCCCTCTAACAAATTTCAGAGCGTCTGCATGTAAAAACGGCCCCCTCTACGAAACAACCACCCCCACTATACGACGAGCTATACGACGAAGACTTTACGAGCATTACATAACACCTTATGTTAGTGGCTTTACGAGCTACATAGCCTAAAGCGGCTTACACGTCATGTGATTTCGGTCACGTGACTTCGCTGTTGGCACCGTAGATAGCGTTGATTATGGCGGACCTGTACATATCCTATATACTACAAAAGCCTCCAGTACGGCTTCAGGGCAGCCCGCTCATGCAGGCTATCCCGAAGGCGCACCAAGTGCTTAACTATACAAGTATAGAAACCCGGATTGGATACCAATGGCACCACCAACAGGGGGAAAAAACGGCGCCAATGGCACCCGATCCAACGAATCGAATCGGATACCATTGCCACCACCAACAGGGGGAAAAAGGAGCCATTGGCATCCAACCCTTACAGCGTCCAGCAACAACAACAACAACAACAACGGATGCAAAAGCATCCAGCAACAAGTAGTGATAATTCTCAATAGGTTGAGTTCAAGCAAATTTTGAAAGTGTGAAAGGGGGGAGGGGGGTGGCCCCGCTAGTACTCCTGATCTCGTCTCTCATATGGCAAAGGAAGCGAAGCCCAGAGGCTTGCAACTCCCCGCGTTGACCACGGGATGGTTCTGTGGCGATACCGCCCATCCTGACGCTAGATTGCACCTCCCACCTCCCGGCCCGTCGGCCATCGAGTAGAAGCGTGCAACTGCACATGTCAGGACTGTTCGAGGACCCGTAGCTGGTAGGTGGCCAACCTACCAGTAACAAACCCTGTCACCAGACCAACAGACGCTGAGCCACCACCATGGCGCGAAGCGCCAACGGATAGTGACCCAGCCGAGAGACTCCATCAGAAGTACCAGCAGCACCGAGGCTGTGGTGAGCAAGTATCACCACGCGAACGACAAGCTTTGATTTGCCTCCTTGAGGGGATTTTTTTCCCCCATCTTCTTTGATTTTCTCTTTGCTTGTCGCTGCCTTCCGTAGTAACGGGAAAGGAGCCGGGCTTGCAGGGTGCAAGCGAGACTCCGAAGCCAACGATACCTGGG